>LPNX010810769.1:115150-184493 GCA_001517045.1 Pseudotsuga menziesii | reverse complement strand
TTCTTTTAATTATTGGTTGTAATTACAAATACTTAATTGGAAGACCTAGCCTAACATACCTTATATTTGATGGGTTATTACTAGAGGCTTGTAGGATCTAAGAAGATGTTTGAAGATGTATCTAAGAAGAGAAAATGGAGTTGGAATTCAGGAAATTGTAAACATGGTGATGAGATTGGTGTCAATCGACATAAATTGAAACTTTCAAGTATTGGTATTGAGTTTCATGTTGAGTCTCCGCTGCCTCCAGAATGGAAACAACGTTTAGACCTTCAAGTTTGTTTCCTTCTTTTTTTTCTTGATTACATATTGTATTATTTTTTTATTTATGGTTTTTTCATTGTTGTTGTCATTGAATTCACCTTCAATTTTGCAGATACTATGGTCGAGATATACCCACACAGGGTTGGAAGTGAGTTTCAGTTCCAACCAGTCTATGAATCGAGCTTTGTTACCCTTGTGATGATGTGGTATCCCATGGACATTATAATTAAGTGATATTTGATGCTTGTTCATGGAACACCTAGTTTCATGCATGTGGAAGATAATTAAGTGATTTTGTTGATGCTTGATCATGGAACACCTAGTGTCAGGTTGTTTCTAAGCATTCATGTACATTTGATAGCCTTATCATGTTCTCATATAGCGGCGAGCAGCAATAAACCTTGATTTATGAGAATACATGTGCAGTAAATAATCAATAAAATCAAATCTAGTATATTTATGTGTACAATCTAGATGTATTCTACCCTCAAACCACAACATAAACAATGTCCTTGTCCTTCTAATAACATTAGGAAGCTCATATCCAAATATGGGCCTGATCCAAATAGGGTATTATGCAAATTTTCTATTGCAATAGCCTTGGGGTCTTTTGTTAGATCAAAAGGTGCCAAACAATAGATCAAATGATCCAATGAATTAACATTGTGCATAAAATCCAATGTTTAGGGGTTTCATGAATGCATTCAACTCTTGGATAATGACCAATCATGCTCTATTCTCAGTCAACATTTTTCCTCAAAGAAGCTTCATGTCATTTGATGGTAATCCATCTTGGAGGAACATCCTACTTTGAAAATAAGAGGATGGGACATGGTAGATGGTCCTTAAAACCACATTTAACACGTTGGAAGGGCCCCCATCCATTTAGACTTGAAATATTGACTAGAAATACACCATTTGTTTGAATTTGAGAGACCAAGTGGAAATCCCCATCCATTCAGGGTTGATAGATTGAGTGGAAATATTGGTTGTGCAGGGACAATTGTCATTGTGTTTGATTTTGAAACTATTGGCTTAAGTTGTATCAATGATATAATTATTGGATTAAGTCGTATCAAAGATATATAGGGTGTTGCACCTTGCACCACTAGCAGGTAACCTAGTGCTAAACTCCCATCCCACTTAGTTCAGTCTCACAGGTCTGAACGCTGACCTTGACACCTTGCTTGTTTGTAATACCCCGGGTTCAACCCCAATTACATTAAATTATATATGATGTAAACAATGTTCATAAACCATGGTGTGGGATCAAGTCAAAGGCCCCGCCACAGATTTAGTGTTTTATGTTTTGACAATTAAAATCGATGTCGATGGTTATCGTGCTAGTCAATGGCACCATATAATTTGGACATCATGTAAATATGCAATTAATAAAATACCCGCAACTAGCTATGTCAATGCAATGTTAAGAGATGGGGTCATGATTTCACAAGGAATAGGGGGGGTTATTCAAACCCTTGAGCCAATGGGGAAAATCCAAATGTTAAAGGGAAAACCCATAAAACTGTCAACTACCCATTTTGTCTTTTGTGCCCAGTCACCCAAAAGTGGTTGAGTTAGTTAATACATGGGGATGGGAAGAGTATGGGAGTGAAATTCGAATTGGGAAGCCACCCATTTTTGGGAAAACGTATTTTTGACTTCTTGGGCAAGTAAATGCTTGGAAATGCATGCCCATCATATTATTCATCCATGGGTTTTTCTCTCTCACGCAGCTGGAGCTCCTGTGCGTTTTCCTTCTCATCTTGGCAGTTTTTCTCCATTTTCTCCATTACTGGGAAGTCGTTTTTGGGTTACTGAGTGTATGTGCAGCTGGGGAAACCCATTTTTGGTGTTGCTAAGTGAAGACGCAGCAGATATTTATGTTTTGGGGGTTTGAGGGGGTGTTTTCCCTTTCATCACGCAGTTGGGGTTTGCTGAGTGTTTCCCTCTCAAATTTTTGCGTTTTCTTCATTATTATCCAAGCTGGAAACTCATTTTTTGTAAAGATCAGTGGCTGGGTAGATAGATCCACGTTTTGAGTGTGAATGGAGGTCGTTTTTTCCTCTATGAAGCCATTGAACGTTTCCAAAAATCATTTGAACACTTGGGTCGTTTTTTCCCATTTGTTGTTTTCGATTTTGGGTTCCCAAGACATTTTTGTCCATACCCATAATTTGTATTTTATTGTGTAGTGCATCCTTGTGTTGGCTTGGCTGAGTAAGTCCAAGAATCCATATGTTAGTGGGATGACTGTGTTTGGATGTGATTATTGGCCTGGCTATGGGTGTATAGTCTTGTTGTGTGTGAGTCTGTGTCCCTTAGTTCCTTGTGAAAATCATGCCTAGCTCGAGGGTGGCAATGGTGCTGATAGATTGAGGAGCACACTGGCCTATGGTTGGGTGGAACGTTACCGCGCCATAGCTAGTTGTAGAAAGGCTCCTTCTCAAGATAAGTATTCTTGAATTTAACTCGGCAACTATATTTGTTTTGTAAATTATCATGAACATATTGAATGTGTTGAATGAATGATGTTGCTTCTGCTATGTATTTGCATGTATTATGAATCTGTGTATGTAATTTATGTTCATTCCATTTTATATTATGTTAATGGAGATAGATTTCCTAGTCTGACGAGTAGTAGCAGCTTGGGTAGCATCCTCTCCGTCGTCAGGATGAGGGGAGGGGACATGACATTGTCATTCTATCGATAAGACACAAGAGAGGCACCATAGCTGGTGCCTGTTGTATGCCTCTCGGAACAACAACTCCCCATGACTGGCCTTGGCCATTTATGAGACTAAGAAGTCGTTTGAGCCTGAACATGGAAACAATGGGTGGGATCCCATCATCGCTGATCCTAAGCCAACTATTGATAGATGGGTCCCAGAAAAAGACGACTGTATGCTCGATCCAGATGTGATCCCTACTGCCACATGATGTTATGTGGGCCAGCTGGTCCATGCCTTAAAGTTTTGATAATCAGACTTAATTTTTATGTGCTCGTTATTTAGCATTCCTTACAGTTTTTCTTATGCTTTTAAAGATTATTAGTTGACTATGTGTTATTGAATCATGAAAGTTGCATAGCATAGTCCAAGTTTTGTATGATTACTAAAAGAAAAGGTATCTCTTTTTCAGTCTCATGTTGTACAAGAATTGGCAAAAATGTATTTTCAGATATTACTGCTTTATCTTGAAAAAATTGAATTGGAGCATGAATTTCCATCAAATAAAAAATCTAATTTTTCTGCCACAAAAATTGCAAATAAGGTCACGTTGAAAAAATCACATTTTGAGCCTACTGGTTCATAATTTACCTTAGGTGCATCTCTTGCTACATGTGGAAATGATGCTAACTTGTATAACACCTCTCCGTGTGATGCTATGAAGGTAAGGAACACTGGGTGTGTATATTGAAATGACATTGTATATCAAGGGAATAACAATGTTGATGGTAATCATTCAATAGTTGACAACAAAGTCGTGAAATCAAAGAAATTTTCAGGTTTAAATCGTTATAGTCCATTTGATGTTTATGGTTTCATATCTTAAAATTTTTGAGTGAAAGTGTTTTTTAATTTTGTCATGTTTGTGTGGAGTGCATATTAACTCATTAGGAAATTGTGTCTGTTGTTGATTCGAAAGATGGCTAGGGTGTGGAAATCTCTTGTTATAAAACTCACTATTGTGGTATGGACCTTTCTTAAAGGGTGATGATAAAATGTAATATTGTGGTATGGAACACTTACAGACTATATACCTTGAGAGAGAATATAAAGGTTTGACACCTTCGTCTTTTGGGTAAAAGGGTTGTCTCCCCACCTTGATTGTACACCTTAGCCCTATAAGTAAAAGCGTTTTTCTCCCATATTGATTAACACACCTTGGTCTTGTTGGTGTAGGGGTTGTTTTCCCACTTTACCATGACCCCTCTTGTTGATTCTTGATCTTAAGTTGACCCTTGATTGGTCCTTATGCTAGTGCCCCCTCATAGTGTGGTACCTTAACCCTTTTGTTATGTTTGTTATGGGTGTGACCTTCTAGCATCCCCAAACAACTCATAACCTGCTTAAGCAAGTTTAGACAGCTCATGGTTTAGTCCAGCCATCCCCTAGATGGTCACAGTCTAGTTCAAGGAGACTGAAGAAGGTCACTGTTCATTTTAGGAAGCACCAAGAAGGTCACAACTCAACTTAGGAGGTCACGGTTCAGACTTGAGTGGAATAATATCGTTGTTGCACTATTTGAGTGTGATAAGCTGTAAGAAATGCATGGGATTTATGTGGGATACAAACTAAGCTCTGGTTTGTGTGTGGAATGTTGTCATTACCTAATATTTTATGGACTGTTATTTCTTGGTCTATTGCTGCAGTAATTGGGGTTTCCTTACTGTTCACTTCAAGCAGACCCAAACACTCAAATAGTGCAGTAGATATCTTAGTCCACTCAAACAAGGTTATGGTTTCTTCTAGCAGCCCCAAACAACTCACAACCTGCTCAATAAATCCATGGGGTTTGTATGGGATACAAACTGAGCTCAGGTTTGTGTATGGAATGCCATCATTACTTAATATTTTATGGACTATTGTTTCTTGGTCATAGTTTCATACTTGAGTGGACTAATATCTCTCATGCCCTATTTGAGTGTGCTAAGTTGTAAGAAAGCCATGGTATTTGTATGGGATACAAACTAAGCTCTGGTTTTTGTGTGGAATGCCATCATTACATGATATTTTATGTACTGTTGTTTCTGGGTCTGCCACTCCATTAATTGGGGTTTCCTTACATCTCACTTCAAGCAAACCCAAACACTTGAACAATACAACAGAGATCTTAGTCCACTCAAATAGGTTTATGGTTTCTTTTAGAAGCCCCAAACAACTCACAACCTGCTCAAGGAATCCATGGGCTTTGTATGGGATAAAAACTGAGCTCTGGTTTGTGTGTGGAATGTCATCGTTACTTGATATTTTGTGCACTATTGTTTCTTGGTCTACTGCTCCAATAATTGGGGTTTCCTTGCTTGTCGACTGGGTTACCTTGACTGCTACTATAGTTGAATAAACCTACAGTAATTGAATTTATTCTCTCTCTCAAGTATGTCCTTTGTTCTTGTAGTGACTTGTCTCTTAATAGACAAGATATGATCTAAAAAATATTACCGAGTAGAAGGAAGCTTTCAACTCTCATAGTGGGTTATCTTATTTGTTTTCTTTGTACTTTGAGTTAGATTTACTACTGTTGTTATTTATTGTCTTTGTATGCTTTTCAACTTTAACACGGGGACCTTAAGAGTGTTAAAGTTGAAAGAGATGAAAATTATGTTTTAAACTTATCTTGTCTAGTTACAACGATACTATTTTGTTTCTAGTACTATTTTGTCATCATTTGTCATTGTTTATGTCTATTTGAGATGGTTTGTCATGGTTTATGTCATTTTTCTTATCAGATATATGCTGCTAAGTTTAAATATCAAAATATGGCTGGAAATTTCTAAAAGTTGCAGTTGCATTGATTCCTATTTGTTAGGTTTTTTGGATCACTCTCTCCATGTTAAGAAACTTTATCACCTGTTGTTGTTTAAACATGCATGCTAGAACTGCTTCGATCTGGAAAATTGGTCATGGATAAAGGACAAGCACATGGATGTAACGAGTCATATGTTAAGCAAATCTCATACTATATTATTTGATCCCTTGTTGAAGCATTACATAACGTAAGAAGACACACTATCATTTTAAAATTTTTAACTTTTCATTATTTATGTAGTCAACAACTTAATGAGTTTTGTAGGATTTATAGATGCTTTTCTAATGGTGGCTTAAAACAGCCAATCTATGAATTTATTTTTTATTGTTGGATCAGAACATACCCACTAGCTGTAGAAATTTTGGAACATCTATGAATATCTAGCAATCACAAGACATGAATTAATCACAGATCAGCATTATGCTTTTTCATGGCAATCAAGGTGATCTAGAGGAGACTACATCAGAGCTTGAAGAAAGCAGGAGCAAGGCGGTCATCTTGAAAACTTAGAAGGATGCAACACCTGGAGTATCTATAACAGTGTTGCATCTAGAAAATAAAAATGATACGGGGGACAAGTCAAGGGATAACAATAGGGAGCTAGAGGATGTAGAAGCAACGTTGGAAGTTACTAAGGTGATGCATGTTCACTGTTTTTTTTTCTAACGTTTGTAAAATAAAATAAACGTTCTTTCAATGTAAATGACAAGTGATGTATGTGGTTGTTATTTTATATGGTTCATGATTTCCCATTTCAAGTTTCAATACAGATGTTAGCATTAAGCAGGCTGTCAGAGATACAAGAGGAACGTGAAGAAAAGCTGAAAGTTTTAAAGCAACTAGAACTTGTGCAGTTTAACATATATTTTGGTCAATGATCAATATTTAATTTCTAGGACCCGTATTGTTTGTCAGACTCGTGATGATTGTGAGGTTCTTTTAGTGTTTGTCTCGGGCTATTCTATTTGTGCTATATTAAAGGAACTCGTAAAGGATGAGAAGTATGTTGTGTAATCTAAACCCTAAATTTTACTGAATGAGTAGCTTCAACATTTGAAAGTTGAGGTAGAACGATATCAAAACATGATAGAGTCATTGTAGGTAGATTATTAATCATCGTGTTGGCACCATTTGTTCCATATGCTTAAGCATTTTTTAAAATGTTGTTACAACAACATCCATAAATATTGGAATTCAAACTACAGGTTGACTTTGCTTCTGCATTCATTTTGCGGTTCTTCTTTTAACTATGTACTCGGGTCTTTTTCTGTTGTTGATAGCATAGCTATTAGAGTTTCTTAGGAACTCCCACTAATGTATTTACATTGGATGTATTGTTTTAGTCCCATTGACCTACTTTCTTGGTCATTTGCTGGACAATAATAAAATTATATTATCTTATGCAGATCCTTTCTAAGTTGTAGTATTATCATGTAACTTGCTACTTTTCAAATAAGATTACTTCTCCAAAAACAAACTCATAGGATGCAAGATAGGTATTCACTGCATTTCTACTACTCATGGACATGATCATGGAAATGAAGATACAATATCCATGCAAATTCCTACGAGCTTGAATGGAAATCTCATATGTTATGACATAAAATTTGATAGAAACAATTACATTGTTAAATATATTCTTATCTGGAAGCAAATTACGTACATATTTTACTTTAAATGTGCTAATTGTGGACGTTGGAACCTATTTTCAAATGCCGTGGGAACCAAAAAAATTCCAAAACATTTTAATGTGTTTGTGCAAATCACTTTTCTTTGTGTAATTGTTATGTAGCAAGTTCTTTTGACTTCTATTATTCACTTAAATTCTTGTTGGTTTCTTGTAAATCGTTTCCTACAGGAAGTTATTTAAAGTAGTTAAATATGCAGGTATTCACTGCATTTCTACCCCTCCTGGACGAGATCACAAATAATCAATATCACTCCTAGATTCCAGTTCCTAGTCCCGTAGGTCTAGCACATGTTTCCCATACTCCATGGTACAGTGGTCCTGGTCTCTGTTAACAAATTTTACATGTCTGAAATTGAACCTTCCATTCTGCAGTTACAAGGGATTCTTTGGACATTTCTCCCTGAATCAGAGTAATCTATTTTGTGCAACAACATAGTTCCTTTCTGATCTTACAAACCTCTTTGGAGGTGTAGTAGCAATTAGAACAAGGTTTTATGGTCAAGTTGGGAGAATAATGAATGATGGAGTCCCTACTGATACCATGACAAGCCAAGGCTTAAAACACCATCGACCTTGTGAAGTTGCCTCCCAGAAGCCCAGAAAACATGAAGACCAGAGACACAAAAAAATCAATAAACAGATTGCAAATGAAGAGGGGATAACAATAGTGATTGATAAATCTATCACAATGAATGTAGCAACAATGAGAACAAGTTTTTATGGTCAATTTTGGGAAAGAATGAAGTTATGAAAGATGGAGGCCCTATTGATGCCATGACAAGTCAAAGCTCAAAACACCATCGACCTTGTGAAGTTGCCTCCCAAAATTACACAAAGCATTCATACCAGATACATAGAGGAATCACTAAACCGATTGCAAATGAAGATGGGAGAACAATAGTGATTGATAAACCTATCACAGTGAATGTAACACACCCCATTGGATGATAACTAGTGATCCATCGTACCCCTCCCATGTTTGTATGCCTGGAACAGCAAACCAGATAGGAACCAAAGAGATCAAATTGAATGCAGAATGATGGGTCAGATGAAGGGCACAGTAAATACTCCCTTAAGGAAAGTCCAAGTGAGGTGACGAGGAAGGGCAGTGAGCACTGAGAACACCCATCAGGGGAATTTTGAGGTAAAAAATGAGCCTCAAAGCAAAAAAGGTACTATCCAAATCAACTTTAAAATAACCAATCACATTCTAGAAGACGACATCATCTATAATGGTTAAGGTGGCATTGGTTGAGTTAAGAATGTTTATTTGTCAAATTCTAAATGGTGAATGAAAACCCATAGTTAACTATGACAATATTGTAAGTAGAGTACACATAATAACAAAAGTACTCATATAATACTTTTTAATATAATATAAATGTACTAAAGTACTTTTAGAGTATGAAGAAAATAAAATGTTTTTTATAATTGTATTAAAATATTTTTAAAATAATTTGAAAAAAAATCATATTTAACAAAAAGAACTATATAATTATTTTTAAATATTAATATTAAAAAATATGAAATTAGATAAATATTTTTTTTAATATAATAAAAAAAAAGAAAAAATGAGAAATTTATTTGAAATAACAATTAAAAAATAAGTAATTAGCTTTTCAATATATAATATATAACTTTTAATCTAATTTAAAATTAAAACATCATTTCAAACTATGAATACGGAATACTACGTAGAAAAACATCACTTCAAATTTTAAATCCTAACTTATGGGTTATTTTATGAATACAGAATACTACATACTTTTTCAAAAAAAAAGCATCATTTCAAATTTTAAATAAGGACTTATGGATTATTAAATAGATAGATATGTGAAACAAGTATATTCAAAAAGAAATGTATAAGTTATTAAATGGATATGTAAAATAAGTATTTAAATATTGGATATTTTGATTTATAAATTATTTTTTGTATAAGTTAATAAATATATTATTTTATAAATGGTAAATTTTTAAAATAATGTTGGTATTTATATAATTATATGATTATTTTTTATCTTTAATTGATACAAATTAAAGGAGTCGGCTTTCGAACCGACCATTTGCACCGATCGGACGACCGCGCTCGCGTGAGCGGTCACGTCCGACGACCGCGGTCGTCTGATCGGTGCAAATGGTCGGTTCGAAAGGGCCAGCCCAAATTAAATATATTTAATTTGGGCTGGCCCTTTCGAACCGACCATTTGCACCGATCAGACGACCGCGGTCGTCTGATCGGTGCAAATGGTCGGTTCGAAAGGGCCAGCCCAAATTAAATATATTTAATAATTATTTAATATATTTTTAAGATTGGTTTTTTTAAATGAAAATAAGTTAAATTTAAATAATGAATATATATTGACAATTTATTCATTCAAATTTGGTTTATTTTTAGATCCAATGTTATAAATATTTTGAATATTGAATAACTAAATTATATCAAAATAATTAAAATTAACATATTTTATTTTAGTTTAAGGATGCATTACTCTTTAGAATTACATTTATTAATTATATTTAAAAGCAATTTATGCATTCAAAAGCATTTTTATTTTTAGTCACATCAAATAAATGTTTATTTATTTATTTTATTTTAGACATCTTTTCAATTTAACTTAACCATAGTTACATTGGTTTTAGTGTAAGAAGTGAGTTGTAAATATACTTTCGCCACAAAATCCCTAAGTCATAATATTTTATTATATATCTTATGAGGCTCATTTTAGACCTCAAAATTCCCCTGATGCTTCCTTTACTATGGTTCATCCTTGATGGGTGTAAAAATGACCTCCCCCTCCAACACCTATATTCATCAACCAAGGCATGTCCACACTATACTTAACAATCATGGAATGAAACATTGCGTTCAGTTGCCCACCCCCCTCCCCCACTGTGCTTTAGAAGCATGCTTCTTTGAGGGAGAAGGGATCCAACATTTTCCATATCATTTGCAAGTAAGTGTAGGGGTGTTTGATGTGGAAGTGGAAGACTTTCTTGTAACATTGTAACTATGAGTCCATCCTCGATATTTTTTGGGTTTGAGGAGGACTCTCCATGCTGCAACAGTCTAATAATAAACAACAAGTATTCCATGATGTTGATGGTTTCCTTGGGAGGCTCTAAGACTCACAAGGCCTGTTATAGGCCCTCGTTAGGCCTTGGGGGCTTGGATACGTAGCCACTATTGCCTATTACAAGCCTTGGGAGGCTTAGTTAGCCTCCTAGTGCTTGCTACAGGCCCTCAGGGCTTGTATACCCAACCCACAAGAGGCTTAGTCAGCAATTGGGGGCCTACAACATTGAATCTAAATTTTGTACTATGTGCATTGGCTCTAGTGAGATACAAAAAGTGATCTCCCATCTCTTCGTTAGACCATTAGATTCTACAAATCATAATGATATGTGGTTGAGTAATTGTATTGTGGGTGAAGTAATGTGCATCCACGATATACATTGAAAAAACCAAGGTGCATTATAAAATGTATGTGGGGTCATAAGAGGGGTATCATGCCAATATATGAGGTAGAAATATAAAGGGGGTATAAAAAATGTAAATGAAAAAATGGATACATAAAATATATAGTGAAAATAGGGTTTTTTTTTTAAATTGGGAAGGATTATTGGGAGGGGTGTTGGACACTAATTTTTATTCCTATTTTACTCCATAATCCTTCAAGATATCTCCTTAATCCTTTATATTTCATCCATAAACCTTCATGTCCCATCCATAAGGACTTGAAATACAATAAACTAAGGTATAATTGTTGCTTCTCTTAATGAATTGAATTTTGTAACTTTTAAAGCATTTAAATTTAAGTTTCAATAAAATTACAGAATTGGCTAACTTCCCGTAAATGCTACTAGCTTTGGATATTTGCAGGATAGTTGGGCGCAATCTGAAACACTCAGAAGAATCCTTGATGTTCAAGGATGGATTAATTGCTAATGGCTTCACGAAACAGGTTTCACAGGTGATGCATCAACGCTTGTCAAAGCAAACCACTTGCACTGCCATTAAGCACAAAAACAGGGCAATTCCGATTTTGCATGTATTTTTCCTATTTTCGTGGATTTGGAGAACGAGCTCGAGGATAGTGGTGAGATGCCATTAATTGTTTACCAGGATTATATCATTTCTAGTTTTGAGCTTTACAGTATGCTTGATAGTTCTGTGAACCTACCTGTGTGTGAACGAAGCAGTGGAGGCCCCCCCTCTTCCAATCCCGCGCACTCATTTATTTCATCAGTACGTATTGGTATGTTTTTATATTTTCTGTAGTGTTCCATTAAAGATTTCAAGCTACATTTTACAATCAAATCTCACTTTGTGTGATGCAAGTAGCTTTTCGTTGATTGACAGTAGTATATATATTTTTAATTACTGTAGGTTGTATCCAGTTCCATTTTTCATTAGAGAATATACTTAGTTGTTGAAAAATTCAAACACATTGTGAATTGACTTCTTGTAAAAGAATTCAATGTCTTCTTGCTTTCAACAATGAAGTAGCAATGTTGTAGTTTGTTTTTATGGTTTTGATGTTTTAGTTTTAGAATATTTTAGGTGTTGATGAGTTTCAGAATTCTAATGAATACACTTTCTGTAAGGGATTTTAGTATTTATTAACTTGCATCATTCAAATAATTCTAGGTCCAAATCCAACGTATAGTGTGTTTTAAACTAGTCTAGATCTAAGTCCATAGATTTTGGATGTGCATCTAAGTCTTACGATTATGGATTGACAATTAATATAAGCTCTAGTTTACAATAGTAAAAAGGGCCAACATTTGGCGTCGTTGCCGGGGAAGCATATTTAGAAATAGACTTGGGAAGTTTAGTTTTCTTAAAAAAAATACAAAAACACAGAGAAGAATTTAGTTTTCTTTTATGTCAAGACAGAGAGACGAAAAAGGAATATTTGGAAAAAAAACCCCAAAAATAGAGATAACATGAACTTCTTCATCTAAGAAGAAATGATTTATTGCAACAACTCTTGATACTTTCAAAATGGTCGAGGAAGAAACCTCTAAAATGATGAGAGGAGGACTAACCCCAAAACAACGTAGAGAATATGAAAGACGGATGGAGATTGAAAAAAGCGAAGAGAAATGGCTGAGGAAGAAGTATTAAGAGGACCAACCCCAGAACAACGAAAAGACTATGAAAGAAAGATGGAAATTGAAAACAAAATATGAGAAGATAGAAGAAATGAACGAGTAGAAGATAAAGGAAATAAAGAAGAACAAGAGACAACTTTTATATTTCCAATCTTAGATACTAGTATCATCCTGGAAGAAGAAGTAAAAATTAAAAGCATTTCACCACCTATTTTACCTAACTTTTATGGTATGACTTCTGAAGATCCAGATTCATTTTTATTTGAGTTTGATATTTTATGTCGTACCTATGGATATACTGACAATACACATAAACTTCTCCTCTTTCTTGCTACTCTTAACTTCTTGTTGCATTGAAATGGTTCATGGGACTAGGAGAACATACTATAACTAGTTGGGATGACATGAGAAAGATTTTTCTTAAGAAATATCAAGCATACTGTAAATCTAAAGATTTGAAAGATGAAATTTTTAGGATGACTCAGTAAGAAGATGAAATATTAGAAGAATATCTTGAGAGATTTATGTATAATCTACAAAAATTCAAATATAATTCTTTGACTCCTGATATCATCCGAACAATATTTTTGAAAGGTATACGAGATGAGTATCTTGATAATATTAATGTAATGGGGAAGGGAGATATTTCCTACTTACCATTTGATGAAATTACAAAGTTATGTCAAAAGTATTCACGAGGAAGAGCCAAAAATGGAAAGATGGATGTAACTTCAAAAATAACCAAATCAGCAATAGGGGGTATATCAAGAGCTGATCTTGGAAACTTATTAGAGGATTTCAAAACTAATATTTCGAGTTCTTTAGTAACACAAGTTGAAGTATTAAAAACTAAAAAGAGACAAGAACAACAAGATCAATAAGATCAAGCTCTATCAATTTTTGTCCTAAATGTAGGAAGAAACATCCATTAAAAGAATGTCCTCTAAATAATGTTCATATTTGTGGATTATGTACAGAAAATCATAACACTGATGATTTTTCTAGTTTGAAATAATTACAATCAGCTCGAGTGGAAGAAGGCCAAATCTTGGATTCTCTTTATCTTCTGGCACAAAAAAGACCATGACAACCACATTTTCCAGGTATGTCTCCAGGCCCTATGCAACAATTTTTTCCAGGTTATTTATATCTTGTTCAAAAGTCATGGAATGCACCTATGCCTTGGCAAACTTGGTCTCCTCAGCAAAACCAAAACCAACCTGCTCAAAATTGGCAAGGATATTCTCATGGAAATGAAACATACCAGTAGGCCTATCCACAGCCTTACCAGCAGTCTTTTCCTTACCCACAATACCAACTGAATCAACCTTCATTTTCTCCACAGACAAATCCTGCTTCCCAGCTAAGCCAACCTCAATGACTTCAGCTACCATCTAACCAACCTCCACCTCGACCAACACAGTTACCATCCCAGCCAATAGCAAATCCTAATAATAGAGTGGAGAAACCCATGTATAATATTGATGAAGGAACAACATTTTCATACTCAATCCTGTCTATTCAAAACATCCACTTGAGGTCTGGAAAATTTTTGGAAAAACAATCCCCTATTACTATAGAGGAACCAATAGAAAAAAAGAAAATTCCCCAAAAATATAATTCAAAAAATTTGCAGTTAGACAAACAAAATCAGAAGGGTAAAATCTTAATATCTCAAACACCTCCTTTTTCAGAAAGGCTAGTTAAGGAAAAATTATCAATTACTCTTCCTAAATTTGATGTCTTAGATGAATTAACAAATGTCTGTGTAAAAATTATCTTATTGCAATCTATTAAAGATATCCCAATCTATACAAAGGAAATTAAGGAGTTATGGCAAAAGAATGGCAAAAGAAAGAAAGATCAACCAACAATCCATGTATTTGGAAATTTAGTAGGCTTAAAGTCAAATACTGTTTTTGTTGAAAAATATGTTGATCTGGGAATTCCAATGGTAACAATAACTATCAACAAATTTTCAATTTCAAAAACATTAATTGATTTACTATTAATGTAATGACACTGGAAACAATGAAATACTTGGATTTGAAAAATCTTAGACCAACCACTACAGTCTTAGAGCTAGCTGATATATCTAAAATAGCACCAAAAGGGATTCTTGAAGATATCATAGTTTCTCTAGATTCCTAGGAGTATCTAGTGGATTTCTTAGTTCTTCAATCAAAATATAATTTATGGGGACATCCACTGATTCTTGGAAGGCCCTGGTTGGCTACAGTCAATGCTTTTATTGGTAGTAGAATGGGAAATATGATAATTTCACATGGAACAGAAAGGAAAAATATTACACTTTATTCTTCTTCTCAAAGACCTTCTATGACAGATCAATTATCCTGAATTAATGAAACAAAAGAGAAACAAGAAGAAGTAATTCAGCCCATCTTAAGTATTAATCAAGTTTTTTATTTTTGAGAGGAAAATACTGAAGATTTTCTAGATTACTTTATTTCTAAACCAGATATCTCTGAAGAATTAAGGAACATGCAATATATTGTTGCAGATCGGGTCTTAGGCCAAAAATTTTAGGAAAATTGTAAAATTGATTCTTTGGAAACATCATTTGATTATATTTTTTTCCGTTCATTCAATAACAAATGCTCAAAGAAAAACCATCGAAATCAGTCCTGGGAAATACTTGAATATTGGTGCACATCTTACTTTATCACAAGAAGAACAGTTGATTGCATTATTGAATAAATATCACAAGGCATTTTCTTGGGAGTATACTGACATGCCAGGAATTCATCAGGAAACATGTACTCATCATATTTACATAGATGATAATATAAGACCTCTAAGGAAACCTCAACGAAGAATGAACCCCATACTGAAAGAAATAGTTAAAGAATATTTGCAAAAGTTATTAAAGGTAGGATTTATCTACCCTATCTCTGACAGTCAATGTGTTTCTTCGTTAGTGATTGTTCCTAAGAAAAATGGAAAATGGAGAATACGTGTATATTATAGGAAGTAAACAAAGCAACACTTAAAGATTATTTTCCATTACCATTCATTGATCAAGTATTGGATGCACTAGCTGGGAAAATATATTTTTCCTTCTTAGATGGATTCAATGGATACAAGCAAATCAAAATTGCATTAGAAGACCAGGACAAAGCTACTTTTACATTCCCCTGGGGTACACATGCCTATAAAGTTTTACCTTTTAGTCTATGTAATACTCCAACTACTTTTCAGCGAGCAGTCCTGGCTATTTTTGTTGATTTAATTCATGAAAGTGTAGAAGTATACACGGATGATTTTTCTGTGCATGGCAACCCTTTTTAAGATGCCTTGGAAAATTTAGAGAAAATCATAAAAAGATGCATAGAATCAAATCTTTCCCTTAACAATGAAAAATGTTTCATGATGTTAACTGAAGGGATAGTGTTAGGTCATCATATTTCATCATCTGGAATAAATGTGAATCCTAAAAAAATACAACTCATTGTGAATTTATCAGAACCAAAACATAGAAAAAGATGTGAGAAGTTTTCTTGGATATGCAGGCTATTACCGAAGGTTTATTGAACATTTTAGTAAAATAGCTATGCTATTATTCAAACTAATTTCCAAAGATGTACATTTTCATTGGGATACTAATTGTAAAGTTGCCTTTCATAAACTTAAAGAAAAGTTATCATCAACACCTATCTTAAGAGGGCCTGAATAGACATTGCCATTTCACATCTTTACAGATGCATCAAACACTACAATTGGGGCATCTTTGGGTCAAAAAGAAAATCTTATGACTTATTCTATTCACTTTATTAGAAAAAATCTAACCCCTGCAGAATTGAATTACACAGTTACTGAGAAGGAGATGTTGGCAGTAGTACATGCTGTGAACAAATTTCTTGATTACATTACTGGTTATGAAATATTTGTCCATATAGATCACTCTGCCTTAATATATTTAATGAACAAGCCTATTACTAATGGCAGGATAACAAGGTGGCTATTATTGATGCATGAATTCAACATTACTGTCCTAGATAGACCTAGAAGGGGAAATCAAGTGGCATATTTTCTATCTCGATTAAATAATTCCAATGAGGTTGTTCCTGTTTCAGATAATTTTCCTGATGGACACTTATTTTTTATTTCTGTTATAACTCCATGGTATGCTGATATAGCTAACTACTTATCATCACGAAAGCTACCTCCCTCTATGTCATCAAAAGAAAAGAAAAAGAATCACCAAGCAAAGTGCTAGACACATATGGGTGAATGGAGATCTTTTCTATACAGGATATGATCTTATCATTAGAATATGTGTAAGGCAAGATGAGATTTTAAAAATTTTAAAGCTTCTCATGATGAACCATATGGTGGCCATTTTGTAGATAAACAAACAACATACACAATACTCAACTTAGGGTATTATTGGCCATCTATCTTCAAATATTCCAAGAAATATGTTAGAAGCTGTGATATTTGTCAAAGGATGGGACAACCAGTACCATCCGACGAGATGCAACTCCAACCACAGTTTCTCATAGAGCCATTTGAAACATGGGCTCTTGATTTTATCGGTCAAATCAATCCACCATCAAAAGGAAAGAGGTACATTTTGGTATGCACTGACTATGTTAAAAAATGGGTGGAATCCAAAGCATTACCAAGAGCCACAGAACAAACAGTAGCCAATTTTCTCTTTGAAGAAATATTTGTTAGATTTGGAGTTCCTAGAGAAATTGCTACTGATCAAGAAGCACAGTTTACTTCTAAACTGATGTAAGAGATAGCAGACAAGTACAAAATCAAGCACCGAAAATATACCCCTTACCATCCATAGGCCAATGGCCAAGAGGAGTCTACTAATAAAACTTTGGAAATAATCATGACCAAGATAGTTCAAATGCATAGAAAAGTTTGGTCAGACAAGCTTCATGAAGCTTTACGGGCATACATAATTACTTGGAAAAATAGTACTGGTTTTACTCCCTATAAGCTAGGCTATGGTAAGCAAGTATTGTTACTAATTGAATTTCAAATTCATACTTTTAAATTAGCAGTTGATTTAGGAGTAGAGATTTCTGAAGCACAAAGAGAAAGGATAATGCAGTTAAATCAAATAGATGAGATGAGACATCTACAGTAGAACAAACTATTTTGGTACAACAACAAAGAACACAATGGCATGATAAGTTCATCAAGAAGCAACAATTTCAAGTAGGAGACTGGGCCTTATTATTTGATTTCAAATTCAAAATTTTTAAAGCCACGTTCACAACTCATTGGCTTGGTCCATATGAGATTGAAGAGCTATATGACAATGGCTCAGTCAAATTACAAACAATATATGATGAAGAAATTACATTCATAGTCAATGGACATAGACCAAAACTCTACAATAATCATGTCAACAACGAAGATTTCCTATAACAAATTTCTCAATAGAGAGAGATGGAGGTGTTGGACAAACACACAGGTGTTTCTCCTTCACTTTTTTCTTAAAAAATCTGATATATAAACAAAAGAAAAAGAAAAAAAAAAGAGAAAAAGAAAAAGAAAAAAAAAAGAAAAGACAAAAACAACAACAAAGTTTAGTTGTGAAAACTAGGTGACTGGCACAACACAAACTTGAATTTTCATTGGAAAACCAAGTTTACTTGGCCATTGAAAATTCTCAAAAACATTTTTCAATTCGTAGTTTGCATTAAATTTCATTTTTTGGTATGAATGACTTGAGGACAAGTCAATAAATAGGACTAAGAGAGAAAAGCATATCAAGTTTTATTTTCTATCAAGTTTTGGAAACCCTCTAATCCTCCTATAGATTTCACAATTTCATTCTACATTTCAGCATAGTTTCATTCCAATAAAGAGCATAAGTTTCGAGATTTATAGAGGGATCTGAAAAGTATAACAGATAAAAAGCAGAGGGACCCGAACAATACATCCAGCAGAGGGACCTGAGAATAAATGGCACCAATAATAAAGCATTTCAGCCTTGCAGAGGGACCTGACTTTTAGCTTTACAGAGGGACCTAAGACAAAATCATGTCAAGCCATCATACTTTGCAGCAGAAGGATACAACAAGTCGCAGGAAGCGGAAAAGAATTTCATCAGAGGTACATGTGAAGACATTCAAAGAAGAAAGCAAGTCTCAGCAATACAAACAAGCCACATCAAAGTAGCATGAAGAGCATAAGGGATCAACAAGCAAGTATGTAAGAATTTGATTTTAATGTTTTAAAAGTTTGCATTATTCTTCATTTCTTAGTAGTGACAAAATACCTATTACCCTCACAACCCTGATCATCTACCCATTCATTCCACTACATAAAAAATAGTAGTCAAAAACAATTTCAAAGGTATTTGCAGATCCTTGATCTCATGCCTAAACTGTGTCCTACAGACAAGCTTCAATTTCATTTTCAAAAGGATTCATAAGGAAAGGTTCTTTGACCTATAGAATTTCTAAGGTTTTCATATATACCATAAAGTCAACATATGATACATTTAAAAAAAGGGTATGTATGGGTCATAAACGTAGAAGAAAATAATCAGTTGGAAATTTCAAACCATGATTATAAAAGAAGTGGGGAATGCAAGTCAAAACATGATTACAAAAAAAATAGGGAATCATTAACCCATTTCCTTACCCCAACGAAATTTGTCTGTGCATAGGGTGGCGCACTCTAATTCAAGGTGATGGTTGCAGGCGTTTTCTTGTCTGCCTGGTTGTAGTATAGTGGTGAGTATTCATGCTTGTCATATGAGTGACCCGAGTTCGATCCCCGGAAACAGCGCAAAAATGTTGAGCTAAATATATCACTACAAATAGCCTTCATAAAATGTCAACCCAAGGAGGTAACCTTTGAGGCACAAGCATTATATGTGAGGGATCATAGATTATCCTAATTTGATCTACTCTAATCTGATCTACTTTTAATATGAACTCTTCTAATCTAAGAATGTTCAATATTC
This sequence comes from Pseudotsuga menziesii, assembly GCA_001517045.1. NCBI lineage: Eukaryota > Viridiplantae > Streptophyta > Pinopsida > Pinales > Pinaceae > Pseudotsuga > Pseudotsuga menziesii. Next base: position 164,934 of record LPNX010810769.1, on the reverse strand, counting down.
AAATTCTTAATCTAGTGATTATCAATTCTAAATACTAACCAAATATTCGTACATCTAATATCTATAAAACATTCAAATGTCAAACTTTATCTTAATTGGAGAGATGAAATACCGTTTAAGCTATCTTCAAAACAATCTTAGTTTAAAGCATCTACCTTCAAAATGAAAATAAACTAATGAAAGCTATTTATTCTAATATAACTCAGAAACTAGACTAAGCAGAAAATTGTGTAATGACATAGAAACAGAACAGGTGACAGAAAGTGAATTGGAAGATTGATTTCGTTTAATGTCTTCATACTCTTATCAATTCGATGAATTCTTATTTTAATAAGTTTTGATATTAGCATAGGATTTATTTTTCAATCTAATCTTAAGATGAATCACTTCCACATTTGAAACTACACTAACTTAAGTTGCATTTAGAACTCCAACACCATAAATAAAATTTGCAGAAGATATTATCACTAAGCCTAAAACTATGTTAGAAAAACAAATATTTGCAGAGAGAGATAGAATTAAATTAGCTTAAAGCCTAAGCTATGATAAAGCAAATGAGATCTATAAATCCTACACTTGAATGAAACTAAGTCTATTTCATTAAAAAGCTCAAATTTGCAGAAAGCAATATATAAATTAAACTATCTTCTGAAGCTAAAATAAATAAGATATCTAATATTAACTCACATCTACAACTACATCGAGATAAATGAATTTTAGACTACTATAACTAAATCTTCTACATTCAAGAATTCAGGCTTGTAAAAGAACTGTATTTAAGCTAAAGGCTAAAGTTAGAACTATTTTTATTGAACTAAAAGCTAAAACTACAATAAAGAAATCAAATCTATGAAACTAAAAACAGTTAAAGAATGTTTCAACTCAATCTTTTAAATGTATTAATTCGAGCTCGATTCTTAATCCTATCAAACATTTGTGCACATTATTTCAATAACCATCACACAATGAAATGAATGATTTCAAACATACGTAAATCTACTTTCTACAACCACTTATCAATCTTACTAACTACAATTCTCTCTTCTAATAAAAATAGAAAATAACAATTAACATATCTATTCTATACAAGAATTAAAATTACAAAGGAATGGCTTATGGTCTTCTTGGTGGATCCTTGCCAAGAAAGCCACAAGTCCTTAAACGACTTGCAGACTAAACTCTAAGCTACAACCATGGTTCTAAAACGAAGAAAGTATTAACAACAAAAACAAATTGTATTACAATCTAAAAATCCATTAGTATATTATTAATTCAAAATAAAACAATATTATGAATTGATCCCTATTTAATTCATAAAACCAGTATTTGAGCAACGTTATTCTTCTTATCCATTATCCATTCTATATCCCCTTTACATTTTGATCCATGGCTTTTTATAGCTGAGGAACTATGATAACCAATCCCGATTTCTTAGTAACAAAACCTATCATCTAATTAATGATACAACTGTTTTCATAATGGCCTTCTTATGCTCGAAAGATGCTTTGATTTATTATCTAATAACATATATTCATCTCTATGGCACGTAGTGCCTATAGATGAATATCCTATTGATTATTTGTGAATCATCAACGAGAATTGAGCTGGATGGACTCGGTTTTTTTTGAACGGGCTGGCAACATTTGAAGTATAGGCAATCTTCATGATATTTGATCTGCTGCTGAAATCAACGTATGTTGTAGAATCTAGTATAATTAGTCATGAATCCTTTAAGAATTATATTTAATCATTAATTAAATGAAATCAAAGGGTTTTGATAAATTATCATACCTTACTATACTTGCAGGGTATTTGGGTAGATATGTGAAAATATAGAGGGATTTATGGGGCCAAAGGATCAAACGAAGCGGTCAAAAGTGGATTTGGAGGGTGCAAAGAGTGTCAATTTGGCTAGCCAACACTCTCCCACACCTATGTATTTACATGTCCCCATGCAAACATACCTATTAGAAGCTTCAAAATTTCAAAACTGGGCTTGACAAAACTTATGATGTTTTGACAACAGTATTCAGTTTCTCACTAGCTTGATCTCTTCTGGCTTTGAGTTTCTTCTTTAACATGTTGATGTGAGAAATATGTTTTAAGGCCTCTATTTTCCAAGTCCTTCCTATCTTTGCAAGGCGTTTATTTGCATCGATTGTCTTCTTACGCTTGGTAGCCAATTTCTCATATTTCTCTGCAAGCTGAAGACCACATGCCCTTAATTCATCAATGTCTTCCACATATTTTTTGTTGGTCACCTTTATTTGTTCATTCTCAGCCTTAATATGTCGATCAAGAACATTACACTCTTCCAGTGATATCTTTAGGTGCTCTATTTCCCTGTTCTTTCCCTGGATTTGAGGAATTACATAGGTTGTAGGCACAGTAGTAGGGATTTCAGTATTGGGCAGGTCATCTTCAGGAGTACCATAGTCAAATTGGTGAGGATCAAATAATTCAGGATTATATTCCACGTGGCCATATTTTGAAACAGGAGGATTTTCATGCAGAAAAGGGTTTACAAGTTCATAACCAAAATCAAGAAGAATAAAATTGGAATGTTCACCATATACAAAGTCAAATTTATGAGGAGATGACGGAGGAAGTGGACTTGGAGTATTCTTTTTCTCTTTCTTCTTAGCGAGATCTGGCTCTGACTCAGGGGATTCTTCTAGATCAACCAAAATAGACGGTTGTACATTGAGGGTTGGATTAGAGGGTTTAACAAGATGTCTTGTCATACTTCGGGTGGTTCACCGCGACATTGTGGATTTTGCGACATTAGGGATTTTCGGCTGAGGTCGTTGCCTTTTGGATTTCCGTAATACAGAAGAGAAAAGATCAATTAGGGGTGGTTCTAGCTCTGGGTCATGTACAAGTTCTAATTTACGACCTTCAGTCTGAGGAGAAAATTGAATGTGTGGAGAATGAGGGCTTTCAAATGAAGGGAGACCCCAAAATTTGTCCATAAAATTAGCCGAGGTATTGTTACAAGTAAACAATTCATCTTCAATAAGAATCTTAATCAAACCATGATGGTAGAGACTGTTGTAAAAATTAGTAGAGACTGTTGTAAGGAGTAGTAGAGACTGTTGTAAGGATTACCAAAGTGCTTCTGAACCCATGTTGACATCTTAGCTAGACTTTTGCGCAGAAAATATGGGAAATTCATTTCAAATTCAGCTTCGAAATGCAGAAGCAGGTGAACATGATAATTCAAAGTAATTACATACCTCCCTTCGTAGGTTAAGTATTTCTGCAACACATATAGCACATTTCGCCATTCATCCCATATCCAGTCATGAGGGAAACCCTTTTTCAAGCTTGTAGACTAATGCTCCTCCTTTAAAAACCTAGTACACACTATGCTTTCTATATGTTTATTTTTAAACCATCATTCCCCTTGACAAGGTAAGCCAGAGGCATGAGAAATTATTTTCTCAGAAACTTCCATGCTAAAATCTCCAATGTGCACGACTTTCCCATCAAACCCCTGGGAGAATTTCAATGCTACTTCATCATCATACCCTCGAAAATTTTGGAAGAATTGATACTAGGTGCCTTCAAATTTTTCCTTGCATGCATTGAACTCGGGAAGGCATTCTACCACAGATACAGAAACTAGTTCATGACGCTCAACTTCCTTTCTCCCCATTTGTTTTGAGACTGTAATTTGGATAGGAAACAAAGGATGAAACAGAAACTGGGAAAATGATGAAGGTAATTGGATAGGCGTATAATGAGTCTCAACAGATTTTCTCAAGGCTTCTAATGCTTTGGATGTAATGGTAATTCATAAGCTCGTACTTCTCGATCATTCAAATGCATGGCGCATAAAAAGTTTATGAAGATATTGAACTGCCAATGCAATGATGAATTGTTGTGTATGAAAACATGAAGGAATGAATTGAGTGTTGCATGGATAGAGGAAACATCATCATACATTTTTAAGGTGATAAGATCTTCATCTCTAGGCACTATGTGCCATAGAGATGAAGATCTATTTATAAGATGTAAGGATGGTTGTAGAATTATGACAAACAAAGGTAGGGTAAAAAGGATTTATATTTGAAAAGGTAACTTAGAAATAGGCTTAGAAAGTATGTAGGTATAATTCATAATGAAATTTCCTTAGATTTAATGAAATAAATAAATCCAAAGAAAGGATCATTACCTTAGATAAATTTTACTTTATAGGACCAAGTTCTTCAGAGATACTTTGGGCTATCAGGATTTTCTGCTGCATGTTGTAGTTACTGTGACAGAATGGAATTTCTGTGACAAGCTGCTCTTGCTTTGCTCCAAATATTGTGTTGCTACAAAAATGGGAATGTTTCTTCTGATAGGATGTTCACTAGGCTGAATGTTACTGGATTTCTTTAGAAAATAGAGGAATAGACTGCTCTGTACCAAAATAAAAGCTGCAACTACTGGAACTATCCATGATTACGGAGTAAAGAACTGTAGGGTCTTCATCCACGTCCTTTTATTTGTGCAAATCTACCTATGTGAATAAATTTTTTTGGTTTCAAACATAGATAGAATCATTGGCTTAGCAACCAATGAGGAGAGTTCTTAACCAATGTGAGATATTCCACCCTTAATGTTAATGGAAATCAAGGCACTTGGTACATCCTAACAGTCATGAATAGATTTGTTGGATTCGAATGAACTATAGAATTCACTTGCCAAGAAACATTAATGTATTTCCTTACCGCATGACAAGGATGCCTACCATTGAGTCATGCATGCACCAGGGTACCTAAAAATGTCTCAAGTTTCAAACCCAAAAAATGTTTTGAAGTCGATGTGTTGACACTTGCTGGAAGGAGAGCATTAATAAATCTCCCGTCATCCAACTGAGCACAAAACTACAAATGATTTTGCAGAAATGAAGTAGACATCACCAATGAGCTTTATTATGGATTCTAGCTAGCTAGTCACCTAGTTTTATAACTAGACCCTGCTAGATTGTGCCAGACAACTAGTTTTCACAGTAAAGTTTTTTTTCTCTTTACTTTTATGCCTATCTTTATTTTATTTTGTATTTCCTACACTACCCTATTCTATTGGAAGTAGAAATATTCTTTCAAGTATATGCATACTTCCAGTGTAACCACCTACGAATCAGGATTTCTAAAACATTCTTGTTCACATAACATATATGAACAAATACCCATATATGAAGAAACCACTTCTCATATGATCTGGATTTCAAAAGTTGCTAAAAATTAAAAGGATTGAGTTGGAAAACTGATTCAGTCCATGACTTAATAGATTCTTTATTTGCTTGGCTTCCTTCTTTAGTATCCTTTATTTCTAAACCAAGTTGATATTCTTCCTCTGGTACAAGAGAAGCAAGAAATTCTGCAATTTCAGGTTCTAATTGTTGTTCTTCCTCAGCTACTACCCATGATTCTTGGGCTCCTTGACCAAATGAGGAAGGAGAGATGAATAGATCTAGATCTTCATGCTGAGGATACTTATTGATTTGCTGCCCACTTTGGAAGATGAATTCTTCTTCAGATATGGACCTGATACTGCAACAAGGATTGAAGAAGCTCCTTGTGGTAATAAGCCCATCTCTACTCAACAAATTTTTGAACATCCTTAAGACTGGTATTAGTTCAAATGTCATGCTTCATAGATGGGTTAGTAACAAGGTTCTTACAGCACCCCAATGGATTTTTTTTTTTAATTTTAAAGCTAAAATTAAACTATTTGTAGAAAAATTGTTTATGCAGAAAATTAAATGCATGCATTACAAAAATGTAAATAACTCGAAAGCAAAGAAACTAAGTTGGAATTAAGTGTTGTGGGTGCAAACTGGCCTAATATTAAAATATTCTAATATGTAATCTAAAACTAATATTGAAATGAAAGCAATCCAACTCTGCACTATGAAACCATAAACTAAAAAAAACATTCCTACTTGAAAGAAATATTACTTTTGCTGAAGAAAAAGCACTCTTGCATACTATTGAAAGGAAAAACACACTTGCATCAAAAGTAACTGTAGGAAATGAAACTACCTAAATTTCAAAAATAAAAACATATATGCCTGAAATTAAACTATGTGAGAGTAAACTATCTATATTTGCAGAAAGGGAAACAAACTCTAAATAAATCAAACTTTGCATAAAAACAAACTTGTACAGAAAATGAACAACAAGGATTTGGGGCACTGCACTACAGTGGATGCGCAGGTTCTTACCTCTCGTCTTACCGTTCTCCCCTTCCCCTTGTCATGTAATGTAAAAGCAAACTTTCTACCTAGACTCCAACCCCTTTAGCACTTCCCCGGCAACAATGCCAAAATGTTGAGCTAAATATATCACTACAAATAGCCTTCATAAAATGTCAACCCAGGGAGGTAACCTTTGAGGCACAAGCACTATATGTGCAGGATCAAAGCTTATCCTAATTTGATCTACTCTAATATGATCTACTTTTAATATGAACTCTTCTAATCTAAGAATGTTCAATATTCAAATTCTTAATCTAGTGATTATCAATTCTAAATACTAACCAAATATTCTTACATCTAATATCTATAAAGCATTCAAATGTCAAACTTTATCTTAATTGCAGAGATGAAATACCTTTCAAACTATCTTCAAAATAATCTTAATTTAAAGCATCTACCTTCAAAATGAAAATAAACTAATGAAAGCTATTTATTCTAATATAACTTGAAAACTAGACTAAGTAAGCAGAAAACTGTGTAATGACACAGAAACATAACAGGTCACAGAAAGTGAATTGGAAGATTGATTTCGTTTAATGTCTTCATGCTCTTATCAATTCAATGAATTGTTATTTTAATAAGTTTTGATATTAGCATAGGATTTATTGTTCAATCTAACCTTAAGATGAATAACTTCCACACTTGAAACCATACTACCTTAACTTGCATTTAGAACTCCAATACCATAAATGAAATTTGTAGAAGATATTATCACTAAGCCTAAAACTATGTTTGAAAAAAAATAATTTGCAGAGAGAGATAGAATTAAATTAGCTTAAATCCTAAGCTATGATAAATCAAATGCGATCTATAAATCCTACAGTTGAATGCAACTAAGTCTATTTCATTAAAAAACTCAAATTTGCAGAAAACAATATATAAATTAAACCATCTTCTAAAGCTAAAATAAATAAGATATCTAGTATTAACTCACATATACAACTACAACGAGATAAATGAATTTTAGAATACTATAACTAAATCTTCTACATTCAAGAATTCATGCTTGCAAAAGAATTGTATTTAAGCTAAAGGCTAAAGTTAGAACTATTTTTATTGAACTAAAAGCTAAAACTACAATAAAGAAATCAAATCTATGAAACTAAAAATAGTTAAAGAATGTTTCAACTCAATCTTCTAATGTATTAATTCGAGCTTGATTCTTAATCCTATCAAACATTTGTGCACAATATTTCAATAACCATCACACAATGAAAGGACTGATTTCAAACATATGTAAATCTACTTTCTACAGCCACTTATCAATCTTACTAACTACAATTCTATCTTCTCATGAAAACAGAAAATAACAATTAACATATCTATTCTATACAAGAATTAAAATTACAAAGGAAGGGCTTATGGTCTTCTTGGTGGATCCTTGCCAAGAAAGCCACAAGTCCTTAAATGACTTGCCAACTAAACTCTAAGCTACATCCATGGTTCTAAAATGAATAAAGTATTAACAACAAAAACAAACTGTATTACAATCTAAAAAGCCATTAGTATATCATTAATTAAAAATAAAACAATATTATGAATTGATCCCTATTTAATTCATAAAACCAGTATTTGAGCAGCGTAATTCTTCTTATCCATTATCCATTCTATATCCCCTTTACATTTCGATACATGGCTTTTTATAGCTCAGGAACTAAGATAACCAATCCCAATTTCTTAGTAACAAAACCTATCATCTATTTAATGATACAATTGTTTTCATAATGCCCTTCTTATGCTCGAAAGATGCTTTGATTTGTTATCTAATAACATATCTTCATCTCGATGGCACGTAGTGCCTAGAGATGAATATCTTATTGATTATTTGTGAGTCATCAACGAGAATCGAGCTGGATGGACTTGGTTTTGTTTGAACGATCTGGAAACATCTGAAGTATAGACAATCTTCTTGATATCTAATCTGCTGCTGAAATCAAAGTATGCTGCAGAATCTAGTATACTGAGTCACGATTTTTTTAAGAATTATATTTAATCATTAAATTAAAGGAAATCAAAGGGTTTTGATCAATTATCATACCTTACTATACGTGCTGGGTATTTGGGTAGATATGTGAAAATACAGAGGGATTTATGGGGTCAAGGGCTCAAACAAAGAGGTCAAAAGTGGATTTGGAGGGTGCAAAGAGTGTCAATTTGGCGAGTCAACAGTAGCATGAAGAGCACAAGGGATCAACAAGCAAGTATGTAAGAATTTGATTTTAATGTTTTAAAAGTTTGCATTATTCTTCATTTTTGAGTAGTGACAAAATACCTATTACCCTCACAACCCTGATCATCTACCCATTCATTCCACCACCCTAGGCATAAAAAATAGTAGTAAAAAACAATTTCAGAGGTATTTCCAGATCCTTGATCTCATGCCTAAACTGCATCCTACAAACAAGCTTCAATATCATTTTCAAAAGGAGTCATAAGGAAAGGTTCTTTGACCTGTAGAATTTCTAAGGTTTTCATATATACCATAAAGTCAACATATGATACATTTAAAAAAAAAGGGTATGTATGGGTCATAAAGGTAGAAGAAAAGAATCAGTTGGCAAGTTCAAACAATGATTACAAAAGAAGTGGGGAATGCAAGTCAAAACATGATTACAAAAAAAACATGGGGAATCATTAACCCATTTCCTTACCCCAACGAAATCTGCCTGTGCATAGGGTGGCACACTCTAATTCAAGGTGATAGTTGCAGGTGTTTTCTTGTCTCATACGTTTTGCTCATTCCTAGACTTCAATCTCACGCCTACAGAGGTAATTTTCTAAAAACGTAGGAGTTTTTCAGAGCCAACCATTCTTAGTGTAAATAGAACATGCATAAACGAGGAGTATGTAGACATAGCAGAGGAGTATGTAGGTATAGCAGAGGAGTATGTAGGCATACTATAGGAGTATGCAGGCATAGAAAACGAGTAATTGCATGCACATAGGCATAACCGTGGAGTAGAAGTTGCCTGAAGAGACGTAAGGGACAATTCGAAAACAAATATTTTTATAGTTGAAATCAAATTGATATTTCAAGCTAGGGTTAAGTTTGCTTGAAGGCTTCCTTTGCATAAGAAAATTTTTATTGAAATTAAAAAAATGGTTTCTAGGATAGAACCAGGAAAATTTGATCCCTCTACCATTCATGAAAGATGCTTGGAAATTTTTGAGAAGAAACAATGGATTCCTTTCTTTGAAAAAATTGATGGGTATAATGAAAAAGTTAGCCTAGAATTTTCGTGTTCATTTGATGGAGAGAAGGCTACAGTAGGTAACTTCACTTTCAGATTATCTGAGGATATTATGGCACAAATAATTGGAGTACCTCAACAAGGAGAGAGGTTTCTTTAATATAAAATAGTTTTAGGATAAAGCATGGATACCTTTCTTATGCAAATCAAGGGCAGGCTTAGTAAAATGGAAGAAAGGAATACCAAGGAGTTGGTTGATTCATCCTTGGGATGAAGTAGCACATGTCATCCATAAATTCATTACTTGTGAAGGAAGATTCAGTGTCATGTACCTCTATCACATCAAGTTGATGCAACATTTGAGGGGTGACTGTGAGATTAATATACCCTATTTTTTGTTACAGAGCCTTTCTAAAACGTCTAAAGTTCTTAAAAAATGTGTTGAAGACATTACAAGAAGAATTTTTTAGTGTGGAATAATCAAGATGATTACCACACATGAATTACAAAAACAAAACTTGACATGGCAACAATTTGTAATTCTTAATGAATTTGAAGAACCAGAAGAGCTGCTTGAGAAAGGATTGAAGGAAAATGAAGTATTAATGATAACAGACACTAAAGATGAAATCCAAAATTCTAAGGCAGCAACCTCAAAACAACCTAAGAGAAGAATAAGAACAAGGAGCATCGTAAAAGAAGAAAAGGAATTCCAAGAAAAAGATAGGATCTTCACCACTTATGAAAGAAGATCAAGGAAACAACAACTAGTTCAAAAGAAGCAAGGACCAGAAAATGATGATGAGGTACAACAAGAGCATTTTGCATACATTCAATCCTTGGAAAGACAAGAAGAAAGTCTAGCATGTGAGATTGGGAAAAATGACGAAGAAGTAAATATCATCTTTAAATAACAAACTGCAGAAGAGATAATGGAAATAGATATTCAAATAGTTGAAAAGACTCCAACTGACAGAAAAAATTAAAATAATGAGGATACAGTCATCATTTCTCCTGTCTTTGAGCAGCAAGCCACATAAAAGGAAGAGAAAAATTATTTAGAGAAGAAGAATGAATAAGTTAAGCAAAAATATGAGGAATTTGGAATGGACACTATTTTTGAACAACCTACAATAAAGATGAAAAAGAATAATTCTTCCAAGAACAACAAAACGTTTGAGAAGTTAGAACTGAGAATGAAGGAATTAGAGTTAGAAAATGAGAAATTGAAGAAGAAAAATAGAAGGATTAGAGTTCCAAACATTCAAATCTCCAAACATGCATATAAATGGTAATAGTGAAAGAGAACATCTTAAACAAAATATCAGAGATTGAGAGTCCTTCATACAGCTCAGGCTGGTGTTGATGCATCATCACAGATAGGAGAGATGTCAGAGGACCAGTAGCAATAGTACAACAACAATTTTGTGCATGGGGACATGCAAGTTCATTTTTGTGTGCATGGGGATATGCAAGTTTAGTTTTGGAAACACTTTTTGTGCATGAGGACATGCAATAGCTTCCTCTTGGGGGAGATGTTGGACACTATTTTTTATACCTATTTTACTCCATAATCCTTCAAGACATCTCCTTAATCCTTTATATTTCATCCATAAACCTTCATGTCTCATCCATAAGGCCTTGAAATTAAATAAACTAAGGTATAATTGTTGCTGCTCTTAATGAATTGAATTTTGTAATTTTTAAAGCATTTAAATTGCAATTTCAATAAAATTACAGAATTGGATAACTTCCCGTAAATGCTCCTAGCTTTGGATATTTGTAGGATAGCTGGGCACAATCTAAAAAACTCAGAAGAATCCTTGATGTCCAAGGATGGATTAATTGCTAACGGCTTCACGAAACAGGTTTCACAGAGGTCGAGTGAACGCTGGTTAAAGCAAACCACCTGCGTTGCCATTAAGCACAAAAACAAGGCAGTTCCGATTTTCCATGGACTTTTCCTATTTTCGTGGATCTGGAGAACAAGATCAAGGATAATGGGGAGATGTCATTAATAGTTTACCAAGATTGTAGCATTTCTAGTTTTAAACATTCAGTATAAATACTTGAACCTTTTAAGTAATTGCCATCCGACGAATGGTGAATATCTGCGTTTGAAATAAAGACTTTAGACTTCGAATAGTTGTATGTGTTCATTTTTATATGTTGTGGGATTGAGTTAAGTGTTAAGAGTTTCGTGAACCTACCTATGTGTGTGAGGGAAGAAGTGGAGGGCCCCCTTTTCCAAGCCTGCACACTCATTTATTTCATCATTACATATTGGTATGTTTTTATATTTTTTGTAGTGTTCCATTAAAGATTTCAAGCTACATTTTACAATCAAATCTCATTCTGTGTGATGCAAGCAGGTTTTCGTTGATTGACAGTAGTATATGTTTTTTTTAATTACTATAGGTTGTATCCAACTCCATTTTTCATTAGGGAATATACTTAGTTGTTGAAGTATTCAAACACATTGTGAACTAACTTCTTGTAAAAGAATTTAATGTCTTCCTGCTTTCAACAATGAAGTAGCAATGTTGTAGTTTGTTTTTATGGTTTTGATGTTTTAGTTTTAGAATATTTTAGGTGTTGATGAGTTTCATCATTCTAATGAATACACTTTCCGTAAGGGAGTTTAATATTTCTTAACTTACACCATTCAAATAATTCTAGGTCCAAATCCAAAGCATAGTGTGTTTCAAACTAGTCTAGATCTAAGTCCATAGATTTTGGATGTGCTTCTAAGTCTTACAGTTTCGGATTGACAATTAAAATATAAGCTCTATTTTACAACTAAAAAGAGGGCCAACAAGGGGGTTGAAAAAAATGATTTTGGGATGTATTTTCCAATATTTACTGAAATTAGAGGTATTGTTTCATATGCCCCAAGCACACGTGCTTTGTTAGAGATTCATTGAGTTAATCCCCCGTGATTCAATCATGTCGATTCATATATTTATCCATAAATACTCATTCATGCATGGTAAAATAGCAATAAACATCACACAAATACACCATACACAGTTGACAGAAGTATTTTACATGGAAACCAAATAAGGAGAAACCCACAAAAGTACTAATGCTTCTAATCTATGCACACAACCTATAGAAATTTCCCACCATTACATCGGATATGCACATGCAACCTACAGATCGACTCCATACATGCAAATCTTCAACAAAGTTGATACAATAACTTATCTTTTCTTACAACCATTTTTTTCCTCTCGCTCTCTCTCTCACTAACCCTAAAAAGGTCGCTCCCTTACAAATATATAGGATCTACTAGCCGATTTACATCTTGCTCCCAACTACCCAATAAGTGGACAAAAAATCTAACTAATTAACCAACATTTCGGTTGGAACTCATCTAAACGATTACTTTTTCCTTGAATTTTGACCAATTTTTTTAATGTTTGACCGCTTCCTTGACCACTCTATCCCAGTCCCATTCATACTTTGACCAAGGTTCCAAAACCTATACCAAAACTTTCCAAAAAATTATCCAGAGCCAACATGCTGAGTGGATTGGAAACTTGTAGGTAGTTCAAACTCTTGGTTAGTCTATGCGCAATTTATGCTTATCACTTTTAGTTACATTGTTAGCATCCTCGAGATCATCAACATCAATTACTAAGTGATCACAAGGTGGAAAGGGGCGATTGCATGTTAAGAACCAGTGTTAACCATCCTCTTTATTTCGTTAGTATATTTTGTTGGACGCATATGCTTTGTATGTCGTCCCATTAGTATGTTGTATTATCCCACATTCATGGGGAGTAATAGTTGTTTAGATTAGACTTAGTATATAAGTAAATGTTGAGGCCAATGAAGGTATCCAACGTTATGTGTATTGAGCTTGCTCAAAGGAGTTTTCCCCCTCGTGCTCTGCTATTTCTGTTATATCATGCATTTTCATTGTTTATTGCATGAAGTTCCTCTCATCTGGTATCAGAGCACTTTCCTTAGCACAAGTGGGAATTTTTTTTTCTTTTGGAAAAAAGGGCAAAATTGGGTGGCAATTTTAAGATCAATATTTGAAACTTTTTGTGCATATTCATAAGAAACAAGCTATAGATCCGAATTCCTCTTGCAAAAAGACACCGTTTCAAAAAACAATTCATCTCATTTGGAGTTCCGAAAGTGGAGATATCGTTGATTTAAAATCAGTTATTTTTCAGAATTTTGGTGACTACCGCGATAATTGCAAAACGCAAATCTTTTGACGAGGTGCCCATATTTCTGTTCTGATTGCATGGGGAAATCCAGAGTGTCTTTTCCAGTTCCATAAACAGGTTATGATAGAGATTCTGAGCAATATTGATCGGGTTATGTTCATTTTCAAATTTTCGTCTCAAAACCTTAGCTCTATTTACTGGTTTTTTGGGCTCGTTGGGTGGAAGTTCTACCAATTTCTTTTGGCGCTGTGATTAATCTAGTGGCGCTTCTTCTTTACATCTATATTGTTCATTCGGATCAGGGATTAAACCCTATATTCTTAACTGTGGTAAGTACTTGGGCATATCCCTAAAACTCATTGTGAGGAGTACAACATGAACCCCGAAGTAGCTGGCCATTGAGAGGACCTTCCAAGTGAAAATAGAAACAAACCCTACCTGATTGACTAGTTTTCACCAGTGAGGTAAACCAAGAGCTGTTGTTTGTGGAAAATTGGTTATCAATTTTACATGAGTTGTGGAGTGAGGGTAATTGCCCCAATATGCAAGCCATTAGACAACATTGGTGGCTGAGTGACTCCACTGAACCTGTAGGAATTCGAACATACCTAAAGTCCATATCTATTTCCAGTTGATAAAGCACATATTTTCAATGCCGCCACAATTTAAAAAAAAAACTCTCGGTTATGGCTCTCACCCATGCAGGAGCAAATAAAAAAATGGAAGAAGAAATGGACGCCCTCAAGACCAAACTCCAACATCTACATGAAAAATTTATCGGACTCCATCTTCATCATTCATCCATGAGAAACCACTAACATCTTGAGTCTTATGCAGACATTAGGTTCTCTTCTTCTAACATTTTTTGTGGATTGAAGCTTGATGTCCCTCACTTCAATGGCGATGATCCAGTATATAGGGCATACCAATATTTCAGTATGCATAACACTTTTGATGTCACCAAAGTCCCACTTGCATTCTTTCATTTGGAACATGAAGCCCTTCAATGCTTCTATTGGTACATCAAGGATCATGAAGAGCCACAATGGGTAGATATTTTCCAACTACTTTGGCAACGATTTGGCCCTAGTTCTTTTGATGACTTCACTAGAGAATTCACTAAACTTCGCGAGACTGGAACTGTGAGAGAGTATCAGACATAATTTGAGAAATTGGCCAATAAAATAGAAGGATTGTCTGATGCATTCTACAAACGGTTGTTTTATTAGTGGTGTGAAGGATACAATCCGATCCGAGGTTATAATTGTGAAAAAGGGCTTTGTTATAATTGTGACGATAAATTCACCCGGGACATTGATGTGTCGAGCAAAAGCTCTATATCTTGGATGTGGATTCTTCGCCTACACTTGAAATTTATGATGATACTCAGGATCCAATAGATGTTAAGGGTGACATTCAACATATGCCTGTTGAACCTCCTGCTCAGGACGACCAGCCAGAGATATCTCTCCATGCATTATCCGGAGTCACCACCCCACAAACCATGCGGGTCAAGGGCTTCTTCAAAAATCTCTCTCTTACAATACTCATTGATTCTGGTAGCACTCATAACTTCATTGACCCCAGGATCGCTAAATAGGATGATTGTTTTGTCCATCCTTACTCCAAATTTGAAGTCATGATTTCCAATGGGGGAACCTTACCCTCCAAAGGGAAGTGTTGTAATGTGTGAATCGTTATTGGGGATTATAACTTGCACTTTGACACATTTTTCCTTGCCCTTAGGCGGATACGATGTGATTTTGGGTGGTCAATGGTTACGCACACTTGGACCTATTTTATGGGATTTTGCTGAACTTTTGATGCAGTTTTCTATCAATGGGAAAAAACACACATTGAAGGGCTTACAACTAGGGTCTCTCAATGTCATTAGTTCACATTGCATGGAAAATCTCCTTAAGAAGAATTCACATGGTTTCATCGCTCAGCTCCATTTCATTCAGATGCAACCGTTAGCGGTCTCAACTACTTTCTTGGATATACAACAAATTTTGGATCAATATGCATGTGTTTTTGCTGAGCTAGTGGGATTTCCACCTTCAATACCATAGGACCATCGTATTTCACTCCTTCCTAGAATCATACCTCCCAACATCAGGCCCTATCGCTACCCATTTCACCACAAGACAAATATTGAGATGCTTATTCGAGACTTACTGAAGCAAGGTATTATTCACCCTGGTACTAGTTCCTTCTCTTCACCCATTCTTCTTGTCCGAAAAAAAGATGGGTCATGGTGCCTCTGTATTGAATTTCAAACACTTAATCACATTACAATCAAGGATAAGTTTCCAATTCCTGTTGTTGATGAGCTTCTAGATGAGCTTCATGGTGCTCACTTTTTCTCTGAGTTGGATCTTTGTTCGGGGTATCACCAAATTCGGGCTCATGAGGATGACATCCCTAAAACAACTTTCCACACACATGATGGCCACTATGAATTTTTGGTCATGCCATTTGGCCTCACAAATGCTCCTTCCACATTCGAGGCATTGATAAATAAAATATTCTGACCCTACTTGCGAAACTTCATTCTAGTCTTCTTTGATGATATCCTCATCTATAGTAAAACATGGGCTGATCATCTCCAACATCTTGATCTTTTACTACAACTTTTATGTAATCATCATCTCCGTGCCAAACATTCTAAATGTTTTTTTGGGTAGAAGGAAATAGAGTATCTCAGGCATATTGTTTCAGCACAAGTGGTTCGCGTAGATCCTGCCAAAATCAATTCCATGAAAAATTGGCTGCATCGTCAGACCCTGAAGAGCCTTCGTGAATTTTTGGGACTGACTGGATACTACCGCAAGTTTGTCAAGCATTATCGGAAGATTGCAGCTTCATTAACAACTCTACTGAAAAAAATGATGCTTTTACATGGACACATGCTACTGAGTGTGCATTTGACAAACTAAAATAGGCTATGCGTACCACACATGTTCTATCTATGCCCGATTTTTCCAAGCCCTTCACTATTGAGAGTGATGCTTGCGACAATGGACTTGGTGCTATCCTGCTTCAAGATGAACATCCCATTGCGTTCACCAGCAATTTCCTTTTTGGTAAGAATTTAGCCGCCTCTACATATGAGAAGGAAATGATGACTATTTTGCATGTAGTACAAAAGTGGCAACCATACCTCTTAGGGAATCATTTATGCATCAACACTGATCACCAGAGTATGAAATATTTCCTGGAACCAAGGGTATCATCTCCAACACAACATAAATGGGTTAGAAAACTCATGGGTTCTGACTATGAGATCACTTACAATTAGGGTAAGGACAATCTTGTGGCAGATGCTCTTTCCCGCACATTTTATGACCATGTTTCTCTTTCAGCTATTTCTATGCCTATTCCAAATTGGTTACACCATGTTCAACAAGGCTATGTGAATGACTCTTCATTATATGAAATCATACAACAGTTGGCCAGTAACCCTTCTGTTGTACCGCATTACTCTTGGGATGGTTCTTCTTTGTGATACAAGGGTCATCTGGTGCTTCCCTAGAGCACAGATATTAAACATGCGGTCTTCTATGAACTCCATGGTTCTCCATCGGCAGGGCACTTCGGGTTCCTCAAAACGTATGAGCGGGAATGACGTAACTTCTTTTGGAAGGGAATGAAACGAGAAATTCAACAGATGGTTTCTGAATGTGCTACCTGTCAACACCAAAAGGGTGAAACTACACTCCTTCTTGGATTTCTTGAACCTTTTCCCATTCCTACAAGGATTTGGATATATTTTTCGATGGATTTCATTGAAGGGCTCCCTAAATCTGGAGGGAAGACCGTAATCTTGGTTATGGTTGATTGAAGCTCCAAATATAGTCATTTTTATGCTCTTAGCCATCCATATACTGCCTCCTTAGTCACACAAATTTTCATGAACCAAATATTATGTCTTCGTGGAATCCCTTCTTCCATTGTCTCAGAGTGCGATGCAACTTTCACAAGTCATTTTTGGACCGAACTATTTCGTCTCACTGGCACCAAACTGAATATGAGTTCAGGATATCACCCACAAATAGATGGTCACGCTGAAGTCATCAACAAATGTTTGGAAACTTATCTTCGTTGATTCACCTCTGAACAACAACATCAGTGGGAAAAGTGGCTCCCTCTCGCTGAATGGTGGTATAATACTTCCTACCATACTGCATTTAAAATGACTCCATATGAAACAATTTATGGTCAGACACCTCGAGTACTCCTTCCATACACCCCTAACAGTTCACCAGTTTAGGCAGTAAACATGGCTCTTCGCAGTCGAGATCAGATTCTTCACATTCTGTAGGACAATATTCACATCTCAAGAAACCACATGAAACAAGAGGACGATCAACACCATTCTGAGCGCACTTTTCAAGTCGGTGATATGGTTTTTCTTTGTCTACAGCCTTACTAGCAATGTTCCTTGCAACTCAAAGGGCATCAGAAGCTCACTCCAAATTTCTATGGGACATATAAGGTTCTTCAGAAGATTGGGTCCATTGCTTGTAAATTGGAACTTCCTTCCTTCTTCTCGCATTCACCCAAAATTTCATATCTCTTGTCTTAAGAAAGTGATTGGCACCAACATCAGAGCACACATTGTTTTACCATAAATTGATAATGAAGGATCCATCATTCTCGAGTCGGAGGCCATCCTCAATAAGGGCACTCGTCAACTTTCTTCTCGCTCCATCACAGAGGTATTAATTCAGTGGCACGACATGCAACCAGATGATGCTACATTGGAACCACTCATTCATATTCAACAACAGTTTCCATATCTAAAGCTTTGAGAACAAAGCTTTTCTAAGAGAGGGGATATTAAGAACCTGTGTCAGCCCTCCTCTTTATTTCATTAGTATATTTTGTTGGATGCATATGCTTTGTAAGTCCTCCCGTTAGTATGTTGTATTATCCCACATTCATGTGGAGTAATAGTTGTTTAGATTAGACTTAGTATATAAGTAAGTGTTGAGGCGAATAAAGGTATCCAAGAGTTATTTGTATTGAGCTTTGTGTACTTGCCATGATAGGTTTCCTAGGTTTCCTACACTCTAGGTTTCCTTGGTTGACGTCTTAATATAGCAGTCTAGCAATTAATTGGGGCTGATTAGAATTGATTGGGGCTGATTAGATCACATAGAAGTGGGGATTAGCAATTAATTGGGGCTGATTAGAATTGATTGGGGCTGATTAGATCACATAGAAGTGGGGATTTTAGTGATTGGGGCTGATTAGATCACATAGAGATCTTACAGCACCCACCTAAGGGGACTAAACATGTGCTTCAGAATCGAGACTTAGGTCAAGTGGGGATTTTAGTGGATGAAGTAACTGTTCATCATTTACAAGCTTTGAACCTCACAAAACATGGGTCGATGTAATAGGACCAATCGAGGAAGATTAGGGGACATGAGACGTAAAGAGACTATGGGAAGGGCCAATGGTTTTCCCTTGATAACCATCACTGCTTTGGGTCAAGGTTTCAAAGAACTCGTTCCTAACAAGGAAATTATCCCAAGTATCCCCTATAGCATTGATCAAGAATTCTGACCAAACTGAAATGCATAAGTCGGCGCATAGGAGAGTTGCTGGAATGTTGGACCCAACACATATTCTTAAGACTTAGATACAAGAAATAAGGAAAATTCAATTCAAAACCTAGAAAAACCATCAAAAGTCTTATATGAGACTGCATGACCAGAATATAACGTCAATCACAGGTGACGATTTGACTCAAAACCATAAATAATTTCTACCACTTAGGTTTAAACAAGATCTTGGACATACCTTTCTGATTATGAATCAACAGAGTGAGTTTTAATAGGAGCCATGGCCATGAAACATCCTTAAGTAGCATATGTTTTAACCAACGTTCACCTGTACATGACAGCAGCTATGAATCCCCCATTGTCTTTAAAATTTAAATTATCAACCTGCACCCTAGTATAGTCAAAAGACTGGGCGAACGCAGGGGTGACGAGTTTATTGTGTGGATGCAATTTACTGATGAAAGGCCACTATCCAATATTAATCAAGGAGCAAACCAGCTGAGGATTAGATTCCAAGACTTGGTATTTTCCCGTTCTTCTCTATTAATGAACCCCATGGCCAACATGATGGCTATAGTAGCAGGATATCGATTAGGGATGCATCGTCAATGACGCTAAGTTTGGATGGGAATAGATGTACTGAAGCAAAACTGGGACAAACCCTAATCTCACCCCATAAATGGAGAAGGTCCTGGAAGGAACAGATAAAGAATGGAAATGGAAAAGGAAAAGGAAAGCCTCGACATAATCTGAGAGAAGGTAGAATGAGGTTCATTGTATCCTGAGGCTTGTGAGGAATAAAAGGTGGTACAGTGACATCATGGAGGACGGAGTTGGAAATCATGGTACTGACAATAAGTTTTATTTAAATTGTTTGCCAATAATTCCACATCAGTCGCTAAAAGTTGGAAGATTGCATGCCATTAGATGCCCAAGTAAGTTGGTGAAAATAATGACCATGGCATAGGTGGAGGAGGTTGGTCCATTTGTAAGAATGAATTTCTTTCAGAATCAACTTTACCGAAGCCCAGATCTCTTCCATTTGAATACTGATGGGCAAAAGACTCCTTCATCACTCCAAAAACTGCATGTGATGAGATCTGATGAACCAAATAAAGGTTACAAACAACCCTGAAAGCCCAAAACCATATTAACAACAATGCCTTTTATAAGCATTCATATAATACATAAAACTGGTTTTAGAAATCTTCCCATGAATTGAATTATTGTTTGCAAAAGATGATAAAGATGATATATGCTCATTCCTGCAAGCAACTTTAAACCCAAGATAAAAACCATTGTTACAGCACTGCCTTTTTCTAAGGGTTCATATAATACCTAAAGCTGGCTTGAGAAATCTTCCCATGAATTGAATTATTGTTTGCAAACGATGATATATATGCCCTCATTCCTGCAAGCGACTTTATATTAGCTGTCGCCTTCAATTCCTTCATATTTCATGTGAACCCAGATAAAAATAGTGCCTATGTGTTTCCAGATGCTGGAAAACTTGAACAAGAAAATGCCACTGTCTGTCATCAGTTTGCAATAAACCATTTTTTTTTTATAGAATTGTGATCATATTCCATGTGAAATATTATAATCTCTTGCCCAAGAAAGCTACCTGCATGAATAAAAACAGAATATAAATATCAGAAAACTTATGACCATCCAAAAATTAATATGAAGACTGCTTCATGGCAGTTCAGAATCTGATAATCATGAAGATAATAACAAGGGCATGCATATAAGAATATTCCAAATCCAGAATAAGAATACAGGCTGGCTGCTCTAAAAAAAATATAGACGTTATCCAGTATCCTACGGCTCATTCTGAATCATGACCAAACTAGATTTATATATTTGTAAAAACAATGTAAATATTTGACTGCTGGAATTACAAAATCTGAGATAAGATTGAAATCCCTACACTGATATGAGCAAGTGTGCTCTATAACCAGTAATCTGAACGCATGCAGGATTGTCTGAACAGTATTGCTGATGAACTATATGAATTTCAAGGGGGAACCCAGATTTGCAGATTTCAATTCATTCAAAAGTCCCATAGAATTGAAATCTTCAGACCTGGGCTTCCCCTAGAGATCCTGCAAGTATATTACATCATGGTGCACAATAGAGGAATGAATGCTGAGTATATATAAGAAAAAACATGATGAAATAGAAACAGAAACAAACAATGGCAGTTGAAAACATTACATAATGTGTGGTTTTTGCCAGCTCCATGTGACCTGCATGTGATGCTTTAAATCTTGTCTGGTTTGATGAGAATCTGGTCATATCATCCTTCACACGTTACCACTATAATCAGAAGGACGGTGCTGTGGACATTGACCCTGCAACTTTTAATTTCTTGTATGTTGCCTCTCCCGAGAGAAGCCATCGCCATCTTTTTGCTTATTTAAGTAAAGCCAGTATGGGGAGTTGGTGAAGAGAACCAACTATTTTATCGGTCGCGCCAGAATAATTTTATCGGTCATAAAGCTGAATTAATTAGGGTAATTGCCCATACCGAGGTACATTTTCTTTCATCGTTATACATGGCAAGAATGTGGGACTATTTTCAGTACATATTAATCGTTTTGTTTTGGCATGGATTAATCTCTGATTTAAATGTGTCATTTCTAGTTACATTTGTTATGGATGGAAGAATGTGGCAATAGTCTTAGTACATACCGTATTGCTTTGGCATTGATTAATCTTTTTAGTTATATATTTACGTGAAATTTTATCTAAATTTGTAATCTTCTAAATCTCTAATCTTGTCATAAACATTTGAAAATTTTACTCTGAATATGAATTATAACTTTATCACTTTTAAATTGATCCAATTATAGAAATCACAGTTTAAACATTACCACAAGTATAATTTAAAGTTTAAACAACAAATTATACAAATTGGAAAAAGACTTGTTCACCAAATTCCAACAAATATCAAATTGCCAAGACACCATTTGGGAGTTGGTATGTGAATCATCTTTGATTCTCATGATAAAATCAATGCTTGTCTGATGCCTTATTTTGATATTTAAGTATGCTTAGGAATCTCAACATGTTCGTCTTTATTATTGGGGGTGGTTATATGACAAGATGCATTGCCTCGTGCTAGGGAGATTGATGTAACAGCCCTGTCAGTCTACGACACTGCTCTTTATCATATGAAAATCTCAGTTGACTACTTAAAATATTAATAATTTTATTTGGCTAAAAATTTATAATATTTTTAAAATCAATAAAAAAAGTGTTTTTAGTTTTTTTAAACCATATTAATACCTTTGTTGCATTTCTATTAAAGGACCACTGTTAATACATTTCAAACCAATTTTAAACCATATTAATATTTTTTGTTGGACCACTGATAATACATTTCGTTTCAGTTATTAATATCTTTGTTGTATGAGGACCACTGGTAATACATTTTATTCCAGTTTTTGTGGACATAAGAATACAAATAAAAAACCTAGATTAAAAGCTTACCTAGATTAAAAGCTTTTTTATCCTTTAAGGTAAAATTGCATGTATCAAAACTCTCTATATTTAAATCCATAAAGAGTCATCATTAATAGTAAGAGTCAATATTAAAAATATTTATGGTGTATTAACATCATAATTATTAAAAATAGTGAGCTAAGTTGTTTTATAATATTTTGTGAAATTTTATTTTTAATTTTTTAATTTTTGTTTGTTCCATTTCAATATGGATTACAATTTACTTACATTATTATAATATTAATTATAAAGTAATTTACACTATTAATTATATAGCCATTAAGTAAAAAAGATATATTATTAGTTTTAGAGTATCACATTATTAATTAAGATGTGATTTACACTATTAATTATTATTATTTATGAAGTGATTAAGTAAAAAAATATAATTAGTTTTAAGGTATTATTATTTAAAGTATTTATTATTTATTAGAAGATCAAATTTATTAAGATGTAATTATTTTATCATTTAATATAGAAGATTTTTTTTTTTAACTAAAAACTCATAAACCTAATGCTTAAAATATTACTAATTTTATTTGGCTTAAAAATTTATAATCTTTTTAAAACCAATGAAAAGTGTTTGTAATTTTTGTAAACCATATTAATACTTTGTAGCATCTAATAAAAGGAACAAAATTTAAACCATATTAATACCTTTGTTCCATGAAGACCACTCTTAATACATTTCATTTCACTTATTAATACCTTGTTGCATGTAAGTGAATACCTTGTTGCATGAGGACCATTGGTAAAACATTTCATTTTAGTTTTTTTATAGTATTACACAAGAATACAAATAAAGAACCTAGATTAAAATCCGTTTTGTCTTTTAAGGTAAAATTGCATGTATCAAAACTCTCTATAGAGAGTCATCATTAATAGTAATCACTAATATTACAATTTTCTAATGGAGGAGTATCATCGTTATTAAAAATGGTGAGCCCAAGTTGTTTTACAATATTTTGTGAATTTTTATTTATATTTGTTATTTTTTTCCATTTCAATATTGATCATAATTTACTTACACTATTACGTTATTAATTATGAGGTGATTTACAGATAATTATAAGGTGATTTACAACCAATTCCAATACTTACTTTCACATCAAGTGCCTTCTCGAATTCATCCATTCATAAATTTAGCCATGGAAATTCTTGTTTTTAAAGTGCAAGTTTAACATTGTAAGTTTTGATTGGAATTTTTATGAAAAATGGAAACTCGAAAGATCTAAAACTTGGAAAGTTTTACCAATTTCCTTGTAACAATTAATCAACTCCTTTGTTTGTTTTATGGAACCCAATCTAGGTTTAAACCTTGGATTCTTTATCCTTCATGATAAGGGAGGTTAAATTTTTAAACTAGCATACACAGAAAACATTGGAGTTATCAAATCCATAACAATTGAATTTCAAATTACAAGTTTTTAGAACACAATTTCAGATTAGGTTTAGATCGATTCAGTCTTTAGATTTAATTTGATTTGGTAAATTAGTATTTTTCATTATTGCACTATATTTGAGTGTAATAATAGTTTGTTGTAGAAATGATCTAGAATAAAAATGCAATAAAAAAAGCAGAATCTGCTATTCTTGGTCTCACTGTCACGAAAAGATAACTGAGTAATCTATCACCAGATGGAGTCAAGTGAACCCCGCTGCAAATGGTCGGGTAAATAGCTTACTCCATTATAAAAAAACTTAATAATTGATATAAATTTAAATTTTAAATTACATAAATATATATTGCCTAATATTTTTAGTTGTTATCACTTAGCTTTTATAGAACCTCTACCTCATCCTAAGTTATTGGTACAATCTTAACATCTACGTTATATTGAGCTAACAGCTCCCCATACAAGTAAATAACCTTCAATCTTGAACATTATGATTCCTTAAATTGTATGAAACCTAGATCTAATGGACTTTCATCCATCTCTTAATGATAAAAAGTTAAATTTTATCTATAAAGACAAATAAATTTTGGATAACTTTTGATAACCGCTCACACATAGTTTTCTCGTTTAGAGTTCATAAAATTATATTTTCAATTATATCCTTAGTGAAATCCAAATATACATGGATATCCAAATATACATGGACTAATTGGCTCTCGGCTTCTTTAAATAAAACACCCTATGTTATTTTAAAAAAGGTGGGTTCCTTTTGGTGTCTTTAGTTTCTTGTGTTAAGTTAGCACCTATATGTTGATGTATTGCGGTGTCTTTGGTTTCTTGTGTAGAGTAGGTTCTATCATTTTTTATGGTATGTGATTTTATTGACAATGATGATAATAGTTATTACTATAATTTACTTCATTTTGAAATTTAAATATATTTATGATAAAAAAATTATATAGAGAATGTGAAACACATAAATAAGCATTCTAGACTTGTATATGTCCATCTTAACAATTATGGTTTAATTATTTGAAATTCTTTGAGTTGTTGAATTGCCAACCCAAGAAGCACATTTTTTCTTATTTGGTCCATTTTAGCCCCAATATTTCTCTGATTTTCAAATCACTCTCACTAAGTTAAATATCCATGGACCTATGATCCATCAACTTTAGTGGATTTCCCCGAGACTTATCATGTTGGTATGTTTTCTTTATTTCTTTGTTTTTAGTTTAGTTTTCTTCAGAGTGACTTTTATTTTAGTTTTCGTAGTGCCCCCACATTAGACACGACAAAACGGGAAGGCAAGAATTTGCAGTTATTTTGTGAAGAGAGTTGATTTGATGCATTTTGAATTATGATATTCCTTGCATGAATAGGGATAGAGATAGTTAAGGTAGGTTTCTTAAGACAAGAAATAAAGAAGTTTTGTAATTTTCTTTCAGTAGGACTATGAAAACTTCCACGTCTCCTAACTCGTTGGTAGGGAAACACATAAAAGAGACATTTATAGGGGCATATGTAGGAAAGAATCATGTTCCTCAGATTGAAAGAAAAATTACTTCTGGATATTTAATTACACACAGGCCAACCACAACTGCAATTCTGGAGCCTCTAGTTAGTCCAACAAAACCTACAGCAAATCAATTATTATTAGAGAACCAGAGAGGAAACTAGAAGAGGGGTTCAAGGTAGTTATTGAACCAAATTCTCCACCACCCAAATTAGTGTTCAATTTTCATAGACGAGAATAAATGGAATACGAAGAGGGTATAGGCTCTACTTAAGATGAAAAATTTACCTTTGAGTTCCTTATAAAGGATCTTGGTGGAATAACACACATAAAGAATATCCCTCTATTTTATCTACCAAACTTTTATGGGGTAGCAAGTGAAGATCTAGATGCATCCTTGTTTGAATTTGATGTACTCTATAGGAGTTATGAGTAATGTACTAATGGTTAGAAATTTAAATTATTCATTTCCACCATGACAAGTGCAACACTCTGATGGTTTATGGGCCTCTGTGAGAATAACATTCAAACTAGGGAGGATACGAAAATAGGTCTTTTGAGAAAATACCAAGACTACTGTAAGGCCAAATATCTCACAGAAGAGATATTTTGGATTACACAAAAGGAAGATGAAATTTTGGAGGTCTATGTGGAATTATTTCAATATAATCTCCAAATATCCAAACAAGTACAACTAGGTAAGGTTACCTTGAGAACAATCTTAATAAAAGGGATTCAAGATGAATCTTTAGAAGTCCTAAATTTGATGAGATCATGGGATGTCCATCAGTTGAAATATGATCAGGCATGTGAGTTATGCAATAGATATTGGAGAGGAACTCTGTAGACTAGAAAAATTGCAGGGATGCTACTTCCAAAAATTTGTGAATTTCGTTGCAAGAACAGGAGTTACAAGAGATGAAATAGGTAATTTTGTTTGAAAATTTTAAAACAAATATCATTAGTTTCTTTAGTTCTCAAATTTATGTTTTGTGGGTTAAACAAAAGAAGGATGAATCAAAGAAATCCTTGTCCATATGATTCCCAAAATGCAGGAAAAAGAATCCTTATAGAGATTTCCCACTAGATAGCACTGAACTTTGTGGCATTTCTGATCTAGATCATCCCACTAAGAGTTGTATTTCCTTACCATCTTGTTGCAGCTGCAATTTTTTCCCAAATTTCTAAAATTTTGGCCCCCCTTTGTTGATTTTGTTGAAGGCCGTTTGTTCCTACTCTGCTACGTATGGATTGTTGAGGCCAGTTTTCTTGTTTTTCGGGATTGCGCTCGGGTCTGTGCATGTTATGGGCTACAAGGATCAGCCGGTTGTTACGATGTTTTATCTTTGAGGTTGAAATTGGTTGTTCAGTTGCCTCTCTTTTGAAGGATAGTTAAACGAGGTACCAATAATTAACGTTTTTCGCTAAACCCAGGTTCTGTTTTGAAAAAGGACCTTGCTTTGCGTTTTTCAGAAAGAGCTTTGACTGTGATCGGAGGCTGCAGGATGATTGAGTTCCATCGTTGCGGCTCCAGAATAAGCTAACTGCCCGTCAGACTTTTTGTCTTTTTGTCGATGCCTTGTTCTTTGTTTTTCCGATGTTGACCAGTCCGCGGGTTTTTCTTGACCTTTGAACTTCCGCCGTTGCGACTATGTAGCTCACTAGCTATCTAATTCCTAGAGAGGATCCAACCCCCGATGTTTTATCGCGCCATTTTAGTCTGTGCGCTGGAAACCTTAGAGTGTAGGATACCCACCGTTGCGGCCGCGTAACCCACTAATGAGCCGACGTCAAGTTTTTCGATTCACTGATGGAGGTTTTTATATGCCCTTTTTCTAAATCATTCCTGCCGTTGGTTATGAGGTTGTCTTTTTTCATAAGAGACCTGTCTGCCTTGTTTAGGTTGAATTTTGCACATAAAGACCGAGCTCTAGTTTTTCTACTTTAGTACCCATTTTTAATATCATGTTTTATGTTTATTAAAGATAGATGGATTAAATGATGAATTCTCATTTGTTTGCAGACAGACATGGCAGTTTCTTGGATTCCGTTGAAGATTATTGCGGCAAAGAAGGTGCAATTAGAGGACAAAGAATGTTAAAGCATGAGGCGGTAGAATCATTGCTCGAAGAAGAAAATTACGAGGGTCTGAAAGGAGACCGAGGAATGGTCGAGCATAATCATTAGAGAGCAAAGGCTCATGCTTGGGCATTCCGTCAGTTACCTAGATTTTCCCGGTTTTTATAAAATCTTTATCTGGAATGTAACGTTTGGATGAATCATGAGCATTCACAAAGTGACAAAACAGTGAGAGGGAACAGTTGGGGAGCCGAAAGGTTTCCCCCCTTTGGTATAAGTATGGGAGAGTGAGACAAAAAGAGGGCTTTTTCCCAGAGAAACTTGTGAACTACTTGTTGTAAGAGGAACTACTTCGTTTTGCAATAATAAAATTACAAATTTTTGCCTGTTGGAGAAAGTGTTGTGTGGAATGTTCAAATGGGATGAAATGAACAATGTTGAAGGGGAACTATTTCGTTTTCAGTTGTGTTTCATTAACCGTGATATCGTTCTAACTTTCTGAACCTATGTTCTTACATGAATGTTCTCTGGTTTATTCTGTGATAATTTCCACTATGAGTAATGAATGTTTTAACAGTTGATGAACTATCTTGTCGTGTATATCTTTATTCATGTTTATGTGTTTTGATTTCAAGAACAACTATCTGTGATTTATCTTAACATATGAACAGTATTACATTGCTCATGAATTATTAATCTTGCTCCCTAGGGATAGCTTAGTTAGCATTGTTTTTCCAATTGTGTGTGATTTAGATGTGAGAGAGTCTAAGACGAGAGGTAAGAACCTGCACATCACATTGTGACCACTCCTCGCATTCTTCATCAATTTGCATCTTACATAGGAACTTGCATATCATAATTAAAGTCAAAATACAAAAATATACACGGTGGATCAGGCCGCAACCGGTAAACCCCTTTGTTTTGTTACTTGACCTACGGTAGTTGGACCGCAAACTGGATAGATTCCCTACACCAAACATTCACGGGCTAGTTGGGAATGTTGACTGGGGAGAATCCCTTGCTGTTTTCTCCTGCGAATTTTCAGGCCTCAATAGTTTTTGGCGCTAGAAGGAGGGCCACCAGTGCATGGATGGCTGGGGAAATCCATTTCCTCGAAATTAGTCCACCAGTGATAGTTTTGAAAGTAGTTTATTTCCTGACCCAAATACTGAAGAGAATAGAGAACATTTGTTTGCTGTGGACAACCAAGTAGTAAATGATCTGAGAAGACACACACGGGCTTATGTAAAGAGTATTGGAGGATTACCCATTATCCTTGATTTACCCCGAAGGGAATACAAGAAGAAAGATCATCCCACCTTGGAAGATTCGGTGTTGGTTGGAGATTTGGAAGAGTTAGTAGAAGTAGCGTTACAGGACGTTGTTCAACCTTTGAATAATCGGTGCTCCGTTGAATTGCTTTTCAGGCCTTCGGTTCTAGATATGATCACCAATCTATGAGTTTTTGATGATGATCAGCAGATTCTAGAATGCTTGACAAATGACAAGACCTTCAAAGGGGCGATTATTGAAGATGAAGAACATCAAGCCGAGCTAAAATTCGATAATTTTATTCCTAAAGGAGTCAGGACTTTAGAGCGAATGTTTGATCTAAACGAGAAATTTAGAAGGCCAGTGAATGTGAAGACTCATAGCTCGTCTCTACAGTTCGAGTTGATCAATTTAGGGACTAAAATTGAGCCTAAATATGTGAATTTGGGAAAGTGATGCTCTCCCGGTGAAAGGAATAAGTTCATCAGTCTGTTCAAACAATACAAATATGTTTTTGCCTGGACATATGAAGATCTGAAGACTTATGACACCAATATTATTCAGTATGTTATCCGCTACAGATATAGATTCAAGCCTTATCAACAGCCTTTAAGGAAAATGCATCCTAAATTGGAGCTTCTGATTTAGAATGAAGTAAAGATGCTGTTGGATGCTAAAATTATTTTCAAAGTCAGACACTCAGAATGGGTTTCAAATCTGGTACCAATAAGGAAGAAATCCAGAGAAATTAGACTATGTGTGGATTTTAGAAACTTAAATTGCACTTCGGATACAGACAATTATCTTGTCCCACCCATGGAGCAGATATTGCAAATGGTTTCGGGTTCTAAATTATTCTCTTTATTAGATGGATTCTTAGGCTACAATCAAGTGTTAGTAGCTGAAGAAGACAGACTTAAAACTACATTCAGAACTAGATGGGGAACTTTTGCTTATAGAAGGATGCCCTTTGGACTCATAAACATTGGAGCTACTTTCCATAGGGCTATGGACATAGATTTCCGTGGTCTGATTGGCTGCAGTGTTGTATTATACCTCAATGACATCACGATATTCTCAAATAAAAGAGAGGAACATGTGTTTCATATAAAACAGATTTTTGAACGCTACTGAAAATATGGTATCTCACTAAACCCCAAGAAGTGTGTGTTTGTCGTTACCGAAGGAAATTTGTTGGGTCACGTGGTTTCTAAGAAGGGGATCTCCATAGACCCAGAGAGGATCGAAGCTATCGAACAGATTCCCTTACCCCATAACAAAAAGGGCATGCAATCATTTATGGGGACAATAAATTTCGTGCGAAGGTTTGTGCCAGATTTCGCTCAAATTGTTAAACCTTTGCAGCAAATGGTAAAACAAAGTGTACAATTCAAGTGGACTGATGTAGAGAAGAATGCATTTAGTAAAATAAAGACAGCAGTTTCCCATGCACCCTCCCTCAAGAGTCCGGATTTTGAGAAAGATTTTATTTTGTACACTTTCGCATCTGATGATTCACTAGCAGCGGTGCTTACCCAGAAGGAAGATAGGGGAGATGAGTTCCCCATATCATTTATGAGCACTGGTCTGCAAGGGGCCGAATTGAATTACCCAGCTATGGATAAACAAGCTTATGCCGTGTTCAAACCAGTAAAACAATTTAGACCATACATACTGAAGAACCAGACAAAGGTAATAGTTCCACACCCAGCGGTGAGGTCTCTTTTCGTACAAAATGAGTTAGGAGAAAGAAGAGGCAATTGGGTAACAACTCTACAAGAGTATGACCTCAAATTCAAGCCAGCTTCCATAGTTAAAGGGCAAGGATTGTGCAAACTAATGACTGTAAGTAAAGGCAATGAGGAAAATGACTAGAAGACAAAGCTGAATTACATTTGATGGATGCATGTCCTCTTTTCACAGCTCCGGACTCCTGGTATCGAGACCTTGTGCATTACCTTCAAGCGGGATTGTTGCCGGAACATTGGAATTCTAATCAAAGAAGAGCACTGCATCTTAAATCAGCCTCATATCAGATTGTTGAAGGAATACTATTCAGAAAGAATTATGATGGAGTTCTTCTTAGATGCTTAGAGAAAGAAGATGCGAAGAAGGTCATGATAGATTTACATGATGGGCCTGCTGGAGGACATTTCTCTAGAGATACTACAGCTCATAAAATTCTCAGAGCCGGATACTATTGGCCCACACTATTCAAAGATGCACATGCCCATGTCAGAAAGTGCGACATTTGTCAAAGGTGTGGTGGAAGACAAGTTAAAGCAGCAAGACCATTAAATCCTGTGATGATAACATAACCTTTTGAGTAGTGGGGGATGGATATCATTGGAGAGATAAAGCCAAATTCTTCCTTGGAACACAAGTATATTCCGACGGCAACCGATTACTTCACTCGTTGGGTCGAAGCCATTCCATTGTGCAAAGTGAATGAAGATGCAGTCATGGACTTCTTGCAAGATCATATTATGACCAGGTTTGGAGTTCCAATTTCTCTAGTTTTCGATAACACTACTTATTTTTCCTCTATTAGATTAACTGCATTTGCTCATGAAAATGGAATTAAGTTGCATTAATCTGGAAATTATTATTCGCAAGGAAATGGTTTGGCTGAATCTTCGAACAAGAATCTGATTAGAATCTTAAAAAAGACTATGATAGAAAACTAGAGAAGTTGGCATTCAGCATTACCAAATGCTCTTTGGGCTGATAGGGTCACCCCTAAGACTTCATTCGGTGTGTCCCCATATACCCTTGTTTATGGAAAAGAGGCCATTCTACCCCCCAATATCATGCTACCCTCTTCCATAATTGCTCAAGAGTCCAGAGGATCAGATAATGAAGTCTTGCAGATGAGGATACATAATCTTTTGAAGGAAGAGGAATCTAGATCTAAGGCCAGAGAACGTTTTAAACAACAACAGGAGGTAGTAAAGAGGTGGTTTGATAAGCACAAAGCTGGGACAAAAGAATTTGAGGTGGGAGATTTGGTTCTCAAGTGGGACCACCCTCATGATGAGAAAGGAAAACACATGAAATTTCAACAGTTATGGGTAGGCCCTTTCCAGATTGTAGCAAAGCTTGGCCCCTCAACCTATAAGTTGCAGGATTTACAGGGACGGGAAGAGAACTTACCAGTAAATGTTTTAGTTCTTAAGCCTTATTTTTCTTGATTTTGTTTTATTTTGTTCTGTTTTGTATATAAATAATTGACTTGTTTTGCCACTTTGATTTGTTCTTTTCATGTTTGTTTAGTGTGGTTTTCTCCTGATTCCAATAAAGGAAGCAAACTTTTGGTTGCATGGAGAGCATCAGAACCCTTGATAAACTTAGATTCTTTGGGCGTTAGACTGTTTGAATCTGTTGGAATTTCTTCTAGTAAGTAGTCTTCCAAAAATGTCTATGAACACATTGAGGTCCATCATAATCCCTGAAATAACTCAGAATCAAAAGGTCTGGAATACTATATCGAGGCTCCATCCATTTCACATCTAAAACGTCCTTGGGGGTGACAGCAAAAGACCCATGGAAAGGAGAACAAGGTAAATAGTATATTATATCTAAATGATCCCATGCCAGGAATTGAAAGATAAATGGCTAATAAGAGTCAGAGCTCCTAAGAAAGCAAATATCATCAAAACAAAGTATTGAATTATATGAGTACAGATTGCCAAAAGTTATTCTTCGTCCGTGAGCTGAAAATTAAATGCATCTCTCACACAAAAGGACATTATGGATGGAAGAGCCTAAATAAAATTCAAAAGAAAAGGCATTAGGAGGACTCAAAAGGAAATAAAGTCCATAAATGAAAAATTCCAAGTGGCATGGGAATGGGGAACAAACAAATATTTGTGTTCACCATGCGTTCAAATCCTGTGGCGTCTAAGCTGGAAGCTACCCAAAGACAAAGTTAAAATGAAATCCGCCTACTTAAGCCTCAAAAGAGTTATCCTGACCTTGAGATTTCGGTTTCCATTCCCAAAATTTGGACTATTGTCAATAATTACAAGTACATATATGTGACATTATGGGAATCCAGACATCTAGAAGAATTCAGCATGTCGATTTCACTATTAAAAAGGTTGTTTCTTAAGAAGGAGTTTATTCAGAGATCTGGGTTCACTAGTGAGCCGCCAATTGTTGTAGCTACAACGTTTTTCCCAAATTTCTAAAATTTTGGCCCCCCTTTGTTGATTTTGTTGAAGGTCGTTTGTTCCTACTCTGCTATGTATGGATTGTTGAGGCCAGTTTTCTTGTTTTTCGGGATTGTGCTCGGGTCTGTGCATGTTATGGGCTGCAAGGCTCAGCCAGTTGTTACGATGTTTTATCTTTGAGGTTGAAATTGGTTGTTCGGTTGCCTCTCTTTCGAAGGATAGTTAAACGAGGTACCAATAATTAACGTTTTTCGCTAAACCAAGGTTCTGTTTTGAAAAAGGACTTTGCTTTGCGTTTTTCGGAAAGAGATTTGACTGTGATCAGAGGCCGCACATTGATTGAGTTCTGCCATTGCAGCTCCAGAATAGGCTAACTGCCCATTGGAATTTTTGTCTTTTCGCCGATGCCTTGTTCTTTGTTTTTTCGATGTTGACCGGTCCGCGGGTTTTTCTTGACCTTTGAACTTCCGCCATTGCGGCTGTGTAGCTCACTAGCTATCCAATGCCTAGAGAGGATCCGACCCCTGATGTTTTATTGCACCATTTTAGTCTGTGCGTTGAAAACCTTAGAGTGTAGGATACCCGCTGTTGTGGCCATGTAACCCACTAATGAGCCGACATCAAGTTTTTCGATTCGCCGATGGAGGTTTTTATATGTCATTTTCTAAATTGTTCCCGCCATTGGTTATGAGGTCGTCTTTTTCTGTAAGAGAACTGTGTGCCTTGTTTAGGTTGAATTTTGTACATAAAGACCGAGCTCTGGTTTTTCCTCTTTAGTACCCATTTTTAATATCATGGTTTATGTTTATTAAAGATAGACGGATTAAATGATGAATTCTCATTTGTTTGCAGACAGACATGGTATTTTCTCGGATTTCATTGAAGATTATTACGGCAAAGAAGGTGCAATTAGAGGACAAAGCATGTTAAATCATGAGGTGACAGAATCGTTGCTCAAAGAAGAAAATTATGAGGGTCTGAAAGGAGACCGAGGAATGGTTAAGCATAATCATTAGAGAGAAAAGGCTCATGCTTGGGCATTCCGTCAGTTACCTAGCTTTTCCCGGTTTTTATAAAATCTTTATCTGGAATGTAATGTTTGGATGAATCATGAGCATTCACAAAGTGACAAAACAGTGAGAGGGAACGGTTGGGGAGCCGAAAGGTTTCCCCCATTTGGTATAAGTATGGGAGAGTGAGACAGAAAGAGGGATTTTTCCCAGAGAAACTTGTGAACTACTTGTTGTAAGAGGAACTACTTCTTTTTGCAATAATAAAATTACAAATTTTTGCCTGTTGGAGGAAGTGTTGTGTGGAATGTTCAAATGTGATGAAATGAACAATGTTGAAGGGGAACTATTTTGTTTTAAGCTATGTTTCATTAACTGTGAGATCGTTCTAACTTTCTGAACCTATGTTCTTAGATGAATGTTCTCTGGTTTATTCTGTGATAATTTCCACTATGAGTAATGAATGTTTTAACAGTTAATGAGCTATCTTGTCGTGTATATATTTATTCATGTTTATGTGTTTTGATTTCAAGAACAACTATCTGTGATTTATCTTAACATATGAACAGTATTACATTGCTCATGAATTATTAATCGTGTTCCCTAGGGATAGCTTAGTTAGCATTGTTTTTCCAGTTGTGTGTGATTTAGATGTGAGAGAGCCTAAGACGAGAGGTAAGAACCTGTGCATCACATTGTGACCACTCCTTGCATTCTTCATCAATCATCATCTTACATAGGAACTTGCATATCATACTTAAAGTCAAAATACAAAAATATACATGGTGGATCGGGCTGCAACCGGTAAACCCCTTTGTTTTGTTACTTGACCTACGGTAGCTAGATTGCAAACTAGACTGATTCCCTACACCAAATAGTCACGGGCTAGTTGGGAACATTGACTAGGGAGAATCCCTTGCTGTTGTCGCCTGTGAATTTCCAAGACTCAACACATATATAAAAGAAACATACCAGGGATAACAAGAGGCTACAAGTTCATTATATGCAATGGTACGTCAATGACCATGGAAACCTCAATATTCAGGTATGATACCAAATTATGTTCCACAATTTCCTTATTCTTCTAATCAGGCATGGAACACTCCAATGCAATGGAAACCTTGGCCCCCTCATCCCGCTCCACAACAAACTTGGTAGTAAGCTTGGAATGGGCCATCTTATGATGGCATGACCTCTTTTACTCAGCTTGCAACACAATCATTTCCTACAGCACCAGTGTTTACCATAGCACAAACATTTGGTACACTACAAACATTTATTGTAGCACACTCTTATCCTACATATCCTCCATAATCTCCTCAACAACAAATTATTCAACGACCACAATTCCAATTGTATGTCCTTAAAAATCGTACATACCCAACACAAATCCCTTCGTAACCCATTCCAAATCCAAATAACAATAAAATAGTCCAATCTACCTATAACACTGACATTCAAGAATTTCCCACATATGTTATCATGCATGTATCACTGCAGGAAATTTATTTAAGGTATGGGAATATTCTTACTAATAAATGTTCAGTAATCATTCAAGAAAACAAGGAGGAGGAAACTCCTACCCAATCTGAAATAAATGCCAATAAACACTGACAATTCCAATCTCAAAATTAGTCATCTCAATAAGCCTTATATTCAAACATTCAAGAGGTACAATCACCATAATCCAACCATCCTCCTTTCCCATAAAGGATACATGTAGAAGCACTAATCACTCCCCTCCAATTTTATTTTATTGCAAAACTTAAAAAACTCTGTGTGAAAATTTATTAATAATAGGATCTAAGGACATCAAATTTAAGCTAAATATTTTAGGGAAATGTGCATTAAAAAGTTAGTAAGATGAAAACAAGATCCACCAACTATACAAGTCATTGGAAAATTGTCCAGTCTCATGTCTTCTCAGGTCACCACCGAAAAATGTGTGGACCCAAGAATCTCCTAGTCACCATTCATATAAAAAATCTTCCTATTGAGAATACCTTGATTGACTTGGGAGAAACTAAAAACGTAATGACCTTAGAAACCCTCACTCAGTTGGGACATTATAATCTTTCACCTACCCCCACAATGCATGAATTATTTGACCACTAAAAATCAATCTTGAAGCTGCATTAGAAAATGTTACTATCTCACTTGACTCGTGGACACCCCTTGATTTTAGGAAGGCATTGGATGGCCACACCAGATGATTTCATTAGTGGTAGTTTGGGAAACATGACAATCACACATTGAAGAAAGACCAAACAAATTGCATTTTACCCCCCCCCCCCCCCCCGGCAAAAAATGCATAAGAACTAGAATGTGTATAGGATTGATGAAGAAACAGTTCATCTTGTTTTTTTAAAATGCACAAGACATGATACTTAAGGAAAAAACGGACAAAAAATATGATTAATCATTACATTTTTCATCTAGATTTCCCATAGTATTGTTGGGGGTAGTCATCCTTTCAATCTCAAACCTCTATGGATCATCTGTTAAAACAATATTTTCAGGAAACATGTACCTCAAAAGAATTGGATTCTTCTTTATCTGCATTTCCCACTTACTCAATTTCTGAATTTTGTAGCAAAAATGTAGAAAGATTTCCTAGGAAGAATCTAAATATTAAATATGTTTTAGATAACCAACATGAAGAGCAATTAATTGAAGTTTAAGGGGAGTATTCTGACACTTTTGCATGGGAATATATTGATATGAAAGGAATCCATCCATATACTTGAACTCATCATATTTACATTCAATAAAATGATAGACTAATCAGATAAACACAAAGGAGAATGAATCCGACCCTGAGGGAAATAATAAAA
The DNA here is from genome assembly GCA_001517045.1 of Pseudotsuga menziesii. Classification (NCBI taxonomy): domain Eukaryota; kingdom Viridiplantae; phylum Streptophyta; class Pinopsida; order Pinales; family Pinaceae; genus Pseudotsuga; species Pseudotsuga menziesii. Next base: position 127,952 of record LPNX010810769.1, on the reverse strand, counting down.
GAATGTTGGAATATATTAAACCCACTCATAACTCAGGATAAAATAATTAATCATTATTTGATTAATTATTCACCCACTAGCTTAATTAGTTGGCATCCACTTGCACCTTAAAGTCAATACATGCCATCTATATCGTAGGAATGATTTATTTCTAATTATCGGTTGATATTGACCACCTTTTGACCATACTGAATTAGTATACATCACTTTATAGCAGATTCTACTTTATTATGCTTTTCCTGCTTTTCTGTGGATAAGGTAAAGCTAGTTAAACTAGGAAACTGGGTGCTTTTGTTGCCAACCCATCCCTCATGAATTTTCCTCCATTTTCTAGGATTAGCATGTTTTTTTCATCTCCTTGACAACTCACTCATGCTTTTTCCAATTCGTGAGGTCCTTAATAGATTTGGGAAGTGCTTTAGCCACCTATGGGGGTTTGCTATATTTTGGTAAGTCATCCTTTTTGAGCTTTATGAGTTGTCTCCATACAACTCGATTTTCCTATGAGGGATGTACTATTTATGTACACTATTATTCATCATTATTCAATGGAAGGATACACATCAATATTCATCTCTTCATTCATGCGATTCAGTCTCTTTTCTTCTCTCTATTTTTCATGTGTATGCTTGTGAGAATTCTTAGTAGCAAGATCTATTTCATGTGCTTCTTCTTAGCATAATTGCTCATAGAATTGATCTATTATTTTTACATGGTATTAGAGATACAGGGAGCACAACCTTTCCATATTCTATATGGTATCAGAGAAGCAAGGTTGATCAAGTTCTACAGAGTTGAAGAGCGCATCTAGTCTCCTATCCCTCTCTGAAGAAGAGCTTGTCTAGCTTACAAGATTTTCTCCTAGCTTGTTTTGCAGGTTGTAGAGAGTATCTCCTAGAGAATATCAACAAATTATATATGGATTCAAAATTTCCTCTACTATATCCTTTCAACTATGCTGATTGGAAGCCAAAGATGAGCACATACTTGAAGAGGCAATGTCTCTTTGATGTCTCCATTGGTGCATTGAGAGAACATGAGTCTTATGAAGAGAAGATTGATTGGCTAAATAATTGTGATAGATCTTACAGAATTATTCATTTGGTAATTTCTCCAAATATACATCATCTCATATATTCTACTGAGTATCCATTTGAGCTTTGGAAGAATTTGGACAAAGCTTTTGGTTTGCAAGAAATAGAAGATGAAGCATGGAGCAAACCCAACATCTCCTCTTGTTCTCTCTCTCAATATTTCTTGGGCTCTACATTCTCTAATGAATTTGATCATGATGAAGAAGTTTCTCATATAGTTCACGTTGCTTCTACTCTCCTTGATTCGAATGCTTCCTCCTTCAATGAAGAAGCAAATATTGAAGAACCATATTTTTCTGTGTCTCTTGAAGGTGATTTTTCTTCTTGTGATACTATTGATGAAAAAGAAGTAACATATGAAGATTCTATTGATATTAATGATGATCCTATCACCCATTCATTGTTCTCTAAATCTCCTATCTTAGATTCTGAGATCTATGTGCCAGATTCTTCACACCTTATGCATACCTCTCTCATTGATGGTGCGGAACCCAGTGATTTCCAGGATGTTTGCTTAGCCAAATCAAGGATTATTTCTGTCATACCACTTACCTGACTTGATTTCATGTGCTTCAGCATCTCCTCCTTTGTTATTGGCATCGATACTCAGAACCTCCTTGAATATTGTGAACATCTCATTCTTTCCTCCTTTCATACAGAGGATTCATTACCATTGTATTCCCATGAGTCTATTGATATCCTTATATGTGATCCTTTGGATTCTGATTTATAATAATATTTACATGTTGATACACATATTATACCACCATCCATACCATATACCATCCCTCTGAATAATCCTAAGACTATACAAATCCCAAGTTCACTAGTTGATTCCTCATTGGTGTCTTATGCAGTGTTACTTATCTTACATGGTTTGAAGTCTTTCCTATATTTTAGTGGCTTATTATCCATGACCTTAGTAATATTTGGAATGATATTAAACATGTTTGGATATTTTCTAAACACTTATGGTTCAGATCTTATTCCCATCCACCATTCAGATTTTTACACCTATCAGTTTTCCCCAGTTGCTCATAGTTTTCCTAGTCTAGCCCTATATCCTCATGGAGCCACTGAAGCTTTTGTCTTTTCTGTTCCATATGCTAATGTTTCTGATATATCAAAGTTTTATCATCCTCATATATGATTTGGAAAGGTGCTACATCAGATCGGAAGCTTGACATGTGATTCACATCACAATTTTGCAGCTATTCAGGGAATTGTATGTGAAATAAATTGTCTTAATTTTTGTACTCTTTGGGAAGGAGTATGCACAGATCTCTTTTCCATTTCAGATTATGTTTTCAGATCAGAGTTTGATAGAAGCAAGAAGCATTCAGATAATTCTCCTACTTCATCAGTTGATGAGATACAAGGAGTCTCTCCTCTTCCTTCTTGCAAGTTCTACACTCTAGTGCATGATCACGGAGTTCATGATTTCTTCAGCAAGTCCTTCATCCAGAAGTAGTTCATCCAACTCATTAAAGTGAAGATGAATATATGTTGAAGACATATTTCAATTTTTGTGCCTTGTCCTATCTTGATGTAGGATTTTCCCCATGTGGTTTTGCCTCTTTCCTCACTTTTCTGAACATAATAATTGTTAAAGGGTGACCATATACTTGTTGTTGGGCCCTATATGCATCCATATTTTTTTGTCATACCATCATAAATTCAGACTTATAGGGGGGTGTTGGAATATATTAAACCCACTCATGACTTAGGATAAAATAATTAATCATTATTTGATTAATTATTCACCCACTAGCTTAATTAGTTGGCATCCACTTGCACCTTAAAGTCAATACATGCCATCTATATCCTAGGAATGGTTTATTTCTAATTCTCGGTTGATCTTGACCACCTTTTGACCATACATAATTAATATACAACACTTTACAATGGATTCTGCTTTATTCTGCTTTTCCTGCTTTTCTATGGATAAGGTAAAGCTAGTTAAACTAGGAAACGGTGTGCTTTTGTTGCCAACCCATTCTTCATGAATTTTCCTCCATTTTCTAGGATTAGAATATTTTTTCCATCTCCTTGACAACTCACTCATGATTTTTCCAATTCGTGAGGTCCTTGATAGATTTGGGAAGTGCTTTATCCACCTGTGGGGGTTTGCTATATCTTGGTAAGTCAGCCTTTTTGAGCTTTATGAGTTGTCTCCATACAACTCAGTTTTCCTATGAAGGATGTAACATTTATGTACACTATTATTCATCATTATTGAATGGAAGGATACACACCAATATTCATCTCTTCATTCATGTGATTCAGTCTCTTTTCTTCTCTCTATTTTTCCTATGTATGCTTGTGAGAATTCTTAGTAAAAAGATCTATTTCCTGTGCTTCTTCTTAGAATCATTGCTCATAGCATTGATCTATTATTTCTACAAAGAAGAGTTGTAAAAAATCTAAATGTAGGTTTCATTACCCCATTTTTTGTTGTCAGTGGGTGTCTCCTTTAGTTATTGTTATTAAAAGGAATGGAAAATGGTGAGTATGAATCAATTATAGGGAACTCAAAAAGGAAACCTTGAAAGGTTACTTTCCCCTACCTTTTATATATTAGTTTCTGGACACATTAGTAGAAAAGAAATATTTTTCTTTCTTGGACAGATTTAGTAGTTATAATCAGATCCATATTTCTCTTGAAAAATAGGACAATACAACCTTGACGTTCCCCATGGGGTACTTATGCTTACAAGGTCTTGCCTTTTGGCTTCTGTAATGCACTAGATCCAACTTTCCAACAAGATATACTTGGTATTTTATTTGACCTACTACATGATTGGATAAAAGTGTATATATATGATTTTAGTACATTTGGTGATTATTTTGATGAAGTTTTAACTAATAGTAATAAAATTATAAAGAGGTGTATAGAGTCAAATTTGGCACTTAGAAACGAAATATGTTTCATGATATTGATTGAGGAATTGTATTGGGTCATCACGTATCTGCTGCAACAATACAAGTAGATCCCACCAAGATAGAAGTGATTGTCACGATGCCATTCCCACCCAATAAAAAATGGGTATGAAGTTTTTGGGCCATGCAAGCTACTACCGATGATTTATAGAAAATTTCACCAAGATAGCCTTACCATTGTTTAAATTTCTAGAAAAAAGAAGTTGATTTCTATTGAAACAATGGATGCCAACATGTCTATTATGTATTAAATTGAGCACATAGATCTGTAGACAAACACACAACTCACAAAATAGATCACACAATTTACTCGGCAATTGGAAAATGAAACAGTGAAAAAATGGCTTGCAGCTATGAATGCTTTCATTAATAAAAAAAGTAATCAGATAATAATTACAATTAAGTACAATGGCTTTAATAGCCACATGAAATTCAAATCCACGTGAGGAAATTTGAATTGATAGACTCCACTTGACTGTAGGTAACTAAGATCTTGTCTAAATCGCTATCGGAGGACTCAATAGTTAACTGACCTTGTCTAAACCATAACCGGAGTTCATCGGAGCTCTAAAACACATCTCAAGTGTTACATTCAGTGTTGACTAAGGCTAACTGACTTTGGTAGGTGAGAAATGCGCCCCTCCTGAGTGCAGCCATGTAAACCTAGCGCTAACTGAATGTAGAGGACTAGAACTGAATGTGACTGACTCCTAACTTAGCTTGACTAGTCATTAACTGAACTGAACTGACCTTGGTTGGTTTCGGCACTCCCAGTGGCTCCTAAATTGTAGGGATTGGTCTAGGAGGCTCCTAAATTGATGCAATTAAGTGCAATCAGTGGCAGTAAGCCTAAATTAGTGTTCCCCACACTTTAGTAACTGAAACATGTGCCCCAATTAGGCCAAGTGGACCCAATGGTGCTAATGACTATAAATAGACTGGATGGACTCTCAATTTAGACATGACTTCTGATTTAGACATATGACCAAATTTGGACAAGGGAGGATTAATAATCCTAACACCCCCCCTGAATGCTAACTTGGAAAATCTGTGGGCCCTGGTAACTAAGACCATAAGTCACCCATTACATCAAGTAAAATAAAGTAACTGCTTAATACAAGGAGTTGGGGCAAAAACCACATGGGAAAAAATCCCCCCCTCTATCTAAGCAGGTAGAATTAGGTCTCAAGTTTGAAAAACTTGAGAATATGTTGCCGCAATCTTCACCTATGTGAGGTAGCGAAGCAACATGCATGGTGTGTTGTGCACAGGTATTCTGGGGCCTGGCATGTAGACTTCTCCTTCTTCTCCAAAAATGACGATGGAAGGAAGGAGGAATGCAACCTTTGTCTCTTGCTGAATGAAGAGGTGTATGATCATATCCCTTCTTCTAAATGTAGTGAGACTGATCCCTCTCCATATAGCATCTTATAGGGAGTCTATTGCATCTCTCTGAAGGAGGTAAGATTGCATGGCATAGCGCAAGGGTCTTTCCTTTCTGAGTGTCGGGTGAGTTTACAGTCATCTTCCTAGCTTCCAGTTTGGAAGTAGGGACTGAATCTAGATTTGAGTCACCTTGAATCTCAATCTCATTAACTGATAAAGATGGATCTGAAATACTAGTAGAAGTTGTAAAAGAAGTAGATGCAATGATTTTACCTTCCCTTGCAAGTGGCTGCTGAGAGTGCACTGGTTCTGAAGGAGGCATGAAATGTGAGAACTCATATGCTTTTGAAGCATGATTTGCAGTACCCTTTTCTATGATGCTCCCAGTAGAGATATCTATGATCTCCAGTGATTCAGGACCAAATATCACTCTCTTTGGAGATCCAGTATGGGTCATCTGATAGACAGATAACAAGTTTGAAGCTAGGGAGGGAACAAATAGCACATCTTTGAACCTTCCATGTTCAATATTGACAGAGCCCTTCCCTTTTGTTTTGACTTTACTGTTATTGCCCATCTGAATACTAAGACCATCAAAGGACTGAAAAGAAGAGAATGATTCTCTGGATGTAGCCATATGGTTGGAAGCTCCAGAATCAATGAGGAAGACATGTGTTGATGTGCAGCAAGCCTTCAATGCATGGCCTTTCCTTTTGTATTCTTCATCTTCTTCTTCTTTAGAGTCATCCTTCCTTACGCTAGCAGGTACATAAATGTTATGTTTCTTCAAAAGAAGAGACATTTCATCAATTTGTCTTCTCATACAGGAGCTTTTTGAATGAAAGCCCCTTCCACAGTAAGAGCAGAGGACCTTTCCTTTTCCATTCTTCTTGCTTCTCTTCCAACCTGAAGGCTCTTTTGACTGCTCTTTCTCAATAGGAGACTCATCTCTTTGCTTCCCTTTGTCATTCGCTACCTTATCTCCTCTTGCAACTAGAGCTAGATCTTTGGAAGATCGAATGATCCCCATTTGGATCAATTTATCATTCTCAGAAATAAGAGATTGGATGAAGGCATTAAGAGTGAGCATCTTTCAATTTGGAGTAGTGAGCCTTACTATTTGGAAGGTGGATACAAAGACTGAGTAGTCTGCATTGAGCTTTGTGAGAATGGAAAGGATGAGTTGATCTTCATCCTTCTCCACTTTGCATTGCTTCAACTGATATATCAGGTTCTTGAACTTTGTGAAGAATTCATTAAGTGATTTGAAATTGGATGGATTAAGAGTGATCAGATCATTTTCTAGCTAATGGATCCTCATCTCATCCTACTTATCAAATAAGGAGGCAATCTTGTCCCAAACCTCCTTAGGAGTCTTTAATCCTTGGATGTGGAATCGAATATCCCTAGAGACTAAGGAGAGCAAGTGTCCATGTGCTTCATCAAGCCCGTTCATGTACTTTTCTTTGTCTTTATCTCATGTTGTTTATGCCTGTGTTTCTTCTATGAGTCTGAAGAGCTACTTGGTGCGGAGCATTACCACCATGTCTTCCTTCCACTAGTAATATTTGAAGGGAGTGAGAGGCTCTATTGGATGAGCCATTTTGAATGTAGTAAGAAGGAATAAGCTACTTGTAGCGAATGCTGTAAGAAAAGTTGATAACCTGTCACACAATCAAACATACAAAGTAAGTTCGACAGTCTGCACTTTTGGAATTTCCTTCACACCCAGCATAGTTGATCAAGAAAGCTTGATCAACAATTTCTTAACTTGGGATATTAAGTGGTAAATTCTCCGCTTCTGGTGCAGTACTGGAAGGAGCAATTTGCTAAAAAAAATGATCCATCTGGAGATCTGAGGAGGAGAGGTGTCTTGTCCGTCGAGGCTCTGATACCATATTAAATTAAGCACATAGATCTGTAGACAAACACACAACTCACAAAATAGATCACCCAATTTACTCAGCAATTGAAGAATGAAACAGTGCAAAAATGACTTGCAGCTGTGAATGCTTTCATTAATAAAAAAAAGTAATCAGATAATAATTACAATGAAGTACAATGGCTTCAATAGCCACATGAAATTCGAATCCACATGAGGAAATTCAAATTGATAGACTCTACTTGACTGTAGGTAACTAAAACCTTGTCTAAATCACTATCGGAGGACTCAATAGTTAACTGACCTTGTCTAAACCATAACCGGAGTTCATCGGAGCTCTAAACCACAACTCAAGTGTTACATTCAGTGTTGACTAAGCCTAACTGACTGCGGTAGGTGAGAAATGCGCCCCTCCTGAGTGCAGTCATGTAAACCTAGCGCTAACTAAATGTAGAGGACTAGAACTAAATGTAACTGACTCCTAACTTAGCTTGACTAGTCATTAACTGAACTGAACTGACCTTGGTTGGTTTTGACACTCCCAATGGCTCCTAAATTGTAGGGATTGGTCTAGGAGGCTCGTAAACTGATGCAATTAAATGCAATAAGTGGAAGTAAGCCTCAATTAGTGTTCCCCACACTTTAGTAACTGAAACATGTGCCCCAATTAGGCCAAGTGGACCCAATGGTGCTAATGACTATAAATAGATTGGATGGACTCCCGATTTAGACATGACTCCTGATTTGGACATATGACCAAATTTGGACAAGGGAGGATTAATAATCCTAACATTATGTACTCAAGGAAATATTTCCTCAGGCCCATTATTGAGAGGTAAAAATTAGACTCTTCCTTTCCATATCTCTATTGATCTGTCAGGCTTGTCCATAGAAGTGGTTCTAAGCCAAAAGGAAAATCTATTAACTCATGTTATTTATTATATAAATAAGAATTTAACTCTTGTTTAATTGAGTCACAATGTGATTGAGAAAGAGTTCCCTGCAGTAATACATGCAATTAACAAATTTAAACATTACATCACAAGGTATCAATGTTTTACAATGTTTTCATTTTGTGATTTAAAAAAAAAAAAAATCCATTTTAATATTGATCACAATTTACTTACACTATTACATTATTAATTATGAGGTGATTTACCCTATTAATTTTAAGGTGATTAAGTAAAGAAGATACATTATTAGTTTTTACGGTATCACACTATTAGTTATGAGGTGATTTATACTATTAACTATTATTATTTATGAGGTGATTAATTAAAAAGATATACTATTAGTTTTAAGGTATCATTATTGTGATATCAAATTTATTAAGATGTAATTAATTTATCATTTAATATGGAGAATTTTTTTTCTAGCTAACATAGGTACTGATAAACTTAATTTGAATCTATAACATCGCAAAAAGTGAGTTCTACACCCTTACCAAAATAAAGAACTTAATACATAACACAAATTTAAATTTTAAATTAAATAAATATATATTACTTTTTTTAGTTGTTGTCACTTAACTTTTATACAACCTCTATACCTCATCCTGAGTTATTGGTGCAATGTTAAAATATACCTCATATTGAGTTAACAACTCCCCATACAAGTAAAGAACCTTCAATATTGGACATTATGATTCCTTAAAGTATTTGAAACCTAGAACTAGTGAACTTAGATTCTCAAGGAGCAAATCTTGACCTATCACATTGCTCGTCACTCGAAGGCTAGCAAGCCTGGTTGTGTAGGGTTTTCTCATATCATCTTAAATTTTTTTTTTTCAAATGGAAAGATCCACGGGAAACCTAGCAATACTTCCCCACATTACTAGATGATAGAGGTGGTAAACCGCCGACCATCCTCGTAGAAGGCCTAACCCCAAAGGACTCAAGGCTCAAACCCATGACCTCTCCCCGAACCGAGAGAGTGTGTGTACGTCTTACCAATTGAGCTAACCCTTGGGGCTTATCACCTCAAATTTTGCTCAGGCTCACAAGGCTCTTCCCATTTCGCTTAGATTTTGCAATTTATTTATATCATATAATATATTTTGAGTCGGACAAAGGAAATAATTGAAAATTTCTCCATCTATCCCTTAATGATAAAAAGTTTATTTTTATCATAAAAATTTTTTTTTGGATAACTTTCGATAACCACGCAACCATAGTTTTCTGGTTCAGAGTTCATAAAATTATATTTTTAATTGTATCCTTAATCAAATCCAAATATACATGGATTGATTCGTTGTGCACTTTCTTTAAATAAAAAACCATATGTTATTTTCAAAAAGGTGGGTTCCTTTTGGTGTCTTTAGTTTCTTGTGTTGAGTTGGTTCCTATATGTTATGTCTTTGGGTGTCTTTGGTTTTTTTATGTCTTTGGGTGTCTTTGGTTTTTTGTGTAGTGTGTAGGGTAGGTTTTAGTATTTTTTATGGTATGTGATTTTATTGATGATGATGATAATAGTTATTAATATAATTTACTTTATTTTGAAATTTAAATATATTTATGATAACGAATTTATATAGAGAATGTGAAACACGATAAATAAGTATTCTTGAATTTTAGATGTCTATATTAACAATTATGGTGGACTTAATTATTTGAAATTCTATTAGTTGTTGAATTTTCAACTCAAGAAGCACATTTTTTCTTATTTGGTCCATTTTAGCCCCAATTTTTCTCTGATTTTTAAATCACTCTCACTAAGTTAAATATCATGGACCTATGACCCATCCACTTTAGTGGATTTCCCCAAGACTTGTCATGTTGGTATGTTTTCTTTATTTCTTCGTTTTTAGTTCAGTTGTCTTCAACGCGACTTTTATTTTAGTTTACATAGTGCCCCCACATTAGATACAACAAAATAGGAAGGGAAGAATTTGTAGTTATTTTGGGAAGAGTGTTGATTTGTTGCATTTTGAATTATGATTTATTTGCATGAATAGGGATAGAGATAGTAAACGTAGGTTTCTTAAGACAAGAAAAAAGAAGTTCTGAAATTTTCTTTTGGTAGGATTGTGAAAACTTCCACATATATTAACTCGTTGGTAGGGAAACACATAAAAGATACATTTGTAGGGGCATATATAGGAAAGACTCATGTTCTTGGGATTGAAAGAACAATTACTTCTAGAGATTTAATTACACATAGGCCAACCACAACTGGAATTGCGGAGCCTCTATTCAGTCCAACAAAACCTACAATAAAATCAATCATTGTTAGAGAACTGGAGAGGAAACTAGAAGAAGGGTTCAAGGTAGTTATTGAACCAAATTCTCCACCACCCAAATTTGTGTTCAATTTTCCTAGAGGAGAATAAATGGAATACGAAGAGGGTATATAATCTACTTAAGAAGAAACATTTAACTTTGAGTTCCCTAATAGGGATCCTGGTGGAATAACACACATGAAGAATATCCCTCCATTTTCTCTACCAAATTTTCATGGGCATACAAATGAAGATATTGATACATTCTTGTTTGAATTTGATTTACTTTATAGGAATTATGATTAATGTACTAATGGTTATAAATTTAAATTATTCCTTTCTACCTTGATAGGTGCAACACTCTGATGGTTTATGGGCCCTTGTGGGAATAGTATTCAAACTTGGGATGATATCGAAATAATTTTTTTGAGAAAATACCAAGACTACTGCAAGGCCAAAGATCTCATAGAAGAGATATTTTGGACTACACAAAAGGAAGACATAATTTTCGAGGGTTATGTGCAATGATTTCAATATAGTTTCCAGATATCCAAACAAGTACAATTGGGTAAAGTTACCTTGAGAACAATCTTACTAAAATGGATTCAAGATGAATCTTTAGAAGTCCTAGAAATCTGATGGGATCAGGGGATGTCCATCAGTTGAAATATAACGAGACATTTGATTTATGCAAGATATATTAGAGAGGAAATGTGTAGACTAGAAAAATTGCAGGGATGCTACTTCTAGAAATTTGTGAAATATGTTGCAGGAATCAAAGTTACAAGAGATTAAATTGGTAATATGTTTGAAAATTTTAAAACAAATATCATTAGTTTCTTTAGTTCTCGACTTGATGTTTGCAGGTTAAAAGAAAGAAGAATGAATCCAAGAAATCTTTGACCATATTATTCCCAAAATGCAGGAAAAAGAATCCTTAGAGAGATTTCCCATTTGATAACATTGAACTTTGTGGAATTTTTGATCTATATCATCCCACTAAGATTTGTCTCTCCTTACCATGTATAAAAGCAACATATCAAGGAAAGAAAGAGGTTACAAGTTCACTCTATGCAATGGCACCTCAACAACCATGGAAACCTCAATATTTATGTATGATAAAAAATTGTGTTCCACAATTTCCTTATTCTTATAATCAGGCATGGAATACTCCAATGCGATGGAATCATTGGCCCCTTCAACCTTCTCCACAGCAACCTTGCTAGTAAGGTTGGCATGGGCCATATTATGACGACATGGCCTCTTTTACTCATCTTGTAACACAAAAATTTCCTGCAGCACAAGTGTTTCCTATAGAAAAAGCATTTTGTACAGTAAAATATTTATGGCAACACACTCTTATCCTACATATCCTCCATAATTTACTCAACAACAAATTAGTCAACCACCACAATTACAATTTTATGCCCCTTAAAATCCTTCATAACCAACACAAATCCCTTCCCAATCCATTCCAAATCCCAATAACAATAAAATAGTATAACCTACCTATAACACTAACATTCAAGACTTTCACAGATATGTTATCATGCCTGTACCACTACAGGAATTCATTTAATGTGTGGGAAGTTTATTACTAATAAATGTTTAATAATCATTCAAGAAAACAAGGAGGAGAAAACTCCTACCCAATCTGAAATAAATTCCAATAACCAATCACAAATCCAATATCAAAATTAGTCATCTCAATAATCCTTACAATCAAACATTCAAGAGGTACAATATCCATAATCCAACCATTCTCCTTTCCGATAAAGGCTACAAGTAGAAACACTAATCACTCCCCTCCAATTTGATTTTGTTGCAGAACTTAAAAAACTTTGAGTGAAAAAATCTTAATTATAGGATTGAAAGGACATGCCTATTTATGCTAAAAAAGTTATGGAAGTGTGCATTAAAAAGTTAGGAAGATGAAAACAAGAGCTATAAACTATACAAGTCATTGGAAAATTGGTTGGTCTCATGTCTACTCAAGTCACCACTAAAAAATATGTCGACTCGAGAATCTTGTAGTCACCATTTTTATCAACAATCTCCCTATTGAGAATACCTTGATTGACTTGGCAGCAACTATAAACTTAATGACCTTATAAAACCTCAGTTTGTTTGGGACATTATAATAATATTTCACCCACCCCCATAGTGCATGAATTATATAACCGCTAAAAGATCAATCTTGAAGGTGTATTAGAGGATGTTACTATCTCGCTTGACTCGTGGACACCCCTTGATTTTAGGAAGGCCTTGGATGGGAACATCAGA
>LPNX010810769.1:96283-115123 GCA_001517045.1 Pseudotsuga menziesii | reverse complement strand
CCCCCCCCCCCCCCCAACCCATCAAAACTGCATCAGAACTAGAATGTGCATAGTGGACTGATGAAGATGATAATGATGAAGAAACAGTTCATCCTGTTTTTGACAAATGAACAAGACATGATCCTTAAGGAAAATATTGAAAAAAATATGATTAATCATTACAATTGTCATCTATATTTCCCATAGTATTGTTGGGGGTAGTCATCCTCTCAATCTCAAACCTCTATGGATCATCTGTTAGAACAAGATTTTTAGGAAACATGTACCTCAGAAGAATTGGATTATGATTTTCTATATGCATTTCCCACTTACTGAATTTCTGAATTTGGTAGAAAAAATGTAGAAATATTTCCCAGGAAGAATCTAAATATCAATTCTGCTTTAGATAGCCTACACGAAAAATAATAAATTCAGTTTTTGAAGGAGCATTCTGACACTTTTGCATGGGAATATACTAATATGAAAGGAATCCATCCATATACTTGAACTCATCATTTTTACATTCAATAAAATGCTAGACAAATTAGACAAACACAAAGGAGAATGAATCCAACCCTGAGGAAAATAATAAAATAAGAGTTGTAAAAAAAAACTAAATGTAGGCTTCATTACCCTATTTCTGATGGTTAGTGGGTGTCTCCTTTAGTTATTGTTCTTAAAAATAGTGGAAAATGGTGACTATAAATCACTTATAAGGAACTTAACAAGGAAACCTTGAAATATTACTTTCCCCTACCTTTTCTAGATTAGTTTCTAGACACATTAATTTCTAGAATACTTTTCTTTCTTGGACAGATTTAGTGGTTATAATAAGATCCATATTGCTCGTGAAAACTAGGAAAAAAAAACCTTTATGTTCCCATGCGGTACTTATGCTTACAAGGTATTACCCTTTGGCTTATGTAATGCACCAGTTGTAACTTTCTAGCAAGAGATACTTGGTATTTTCTTTTACCTACTATATGATTGCATTGAAGTGTATATCTATGATTTTAGTACATTTGGTGATTATTTTGATGAATCTTTAACTAATAATAAATTTATAAAGAGGTGTATAGATTGAAATTTGGTTCTTAGCAACGAAATATGTTTCATGATATTGATTGAGGGAATTGTATCGAGTCATCATGTTCCTGCTGCAAGAATACAAGTAGATCGCACCATGATAGAATTGTTTGTCACGATGCCACGCCTACCCAATGAAAAAGGGGTATGAAGTTTCTTGGGCCATGCAAGACAATACCAATAATTTGTAGAAAATATCACTAATATAGCCTTGCCACTATTTAAATTTCTAGCAAAAGAGGTTGATTTCTATTGAAACAATGAATGCCAACATGTATTTGATGTACTCGAGGAAAATATTTCCTTACGCCCACTGTTGAGAGGTACAAATTGGAATCTTCCTTTCCATATCTCTATCGATGTGTCAGACTCGTCCATAGAAGTGGTTCTAATCCAAAAGGAAAATCTATTAACTCATGTTTTTTATTTTATAAGTAAGAATCTAGCTCTTGCTTAATTGAGTTACAATGTGGCTGAGAAAGTGTTCCATGTAGTAGTATATGCAATTAAAAAAATTAGACATTACATCACAAGGTTTGAAGTTTTTATCCATACTAACCACTCTAGCATTACATATCTCGTGAACAAGTTGATCATAAATGGAAAAATTACTAGGTGGTTGTTGCTATTACAAGAGTTCAACACCACAATTTTGGATAGAATAGGAAGGGGAAATTAGGTAGTTAACTTCCTTTCTAGACCTAATAATTAAGGTGAGAATGATAATGTTGATGAAAGTTTCCTTCATGAAAATTTCTTTACTATATCTTCTGACTCCCCATGGTTTGCAGACATAGCCAACTATCTTGCTACAAGAAAATGGGCACCCCAATTTTGAAATGAATATGGTTGTTAATATGAGTGCTCCATACTCCTTGATAAAGGGAGATATATTTTACATAGATCCCGAGTTAATTATTCATAGGTGTGTGAGTGAAGATGAAATGCTCAAAATCCTGAAGGCATGCCATGAATAACCTTGTGGAGGGAATTTTGCAGATAAAAAACAACTTATAAAATCTTCCATTTCAGTTATTATTGTCCTGCACTCTTCCAAGATGAAACTAAATATGTTCGGGCATGTGATAGCTACCAAAGGATGGGTTGTCCAAATTCAGCAATTGAGATGTCGCTCCATGTTGGTTTTGGATCTCGATCTTCCAAATTCAAAGATGTTATTTTTCAGCCGCGTTTGTACCCCAGTTTTACTATACACTCATCGCAGTAGGGGGGTGCAGGGGGACATTGTCCCCATGAGGGAGTCAGCTAGGGGGGCTGTTATTGTGTGACCCGTGGTATTTTCCCATGGTCATTACCCTATAAAAGAAAGGCATTGTAATATGGTGGTGTATGGTATTGTAGCATTGTAGAACAATCTATGTGATTGTGTGAGATACACTATGAGAGAGTGAAGAAGAAGTGCATCAGGTTTATTGCAGGTTGTATCCCTTCATTTTGATGGATGGTATAACCACGTTATATTTGGTGTCTCTCTTGTAATTTGTTTATTTTTTAATAGGTTCATCTTGATTAATTGTTATTTCTCTGCCATCATGTTTTCCTAACAATTGATATAAGAGCCAAAGGTCTATTTGGATGGTAAACTCGCAAGAAAGAAGGGTAAGTTTGGAATTCAGTGAGTCGTGTTTATGGAAAACAAAAGTGAGTTAGATTTCTCAGGGTTGGGAAACAAAAGAAGAGTGAAAATTTAAAGCTTGTGCATACATATGTATGGGGACTAAATCATGTACAATATCTTGGTCGATCTCATTATTATGTTACCATTATTGATGATGCAACTAGAAAAAATTAGGGTTATTACATTAGATATAAATATGATGTGTTTGCTACTTTTAAGGAGTGGAAATATTTGGTTGAGAATGAGATAGGGAAAAGGTTGAAATGTCTCCAATCTGATAATGGAGGTGAATACTACAACAAGGAGTTTGATAGTTATTGTTTATACCATGGGATTCATAGAGAGAAGACATTCCCAGGAACACCACAAGAAAATGGTGTATTGTAAAAGATGAGTAGGATGACCATGGAGTGTGAAAGGTGTATGAGATTGCATGCAGGGTTTCCCTTATAGTTTTTGGATGATGTTGTAGATACTGTTGTTTACTTAATAAATGAAGGTCCTTCAAGTGCTTTAAATGGTGGGATTCCAAAGGAGGCATGGACAAGTAAAAAGGCAAACTATTAGATTCTAAGAACTTTTGGATGTGAATCATTTGTCCATATTGATAAAGAAAATAAAATAAAGCTTGAAGCTAAATCCAAGAAATGCACCTTTATTGGATAAGGGGTTAATGATTTTGGTTATCGCTTATGGGATTATGAAAATAAAAAAATCATTAGGAGTAGAGATGTAGTATTCAATGAAAAAGGTTATGTACAAAGATTAGTTGTAGGGAAATAAAGAGGAAAAGGAAAAAAGAAAGTACACAATGCTTGATGAAATCAAAGGAAATGAAGTCCCAAAGGTACTAAAAAATCAATAATAGAATCAAGTACCTCAAACTCCTACAAGTTTAATAGGATCTACTAGGTTAAGTAGAACTCCTGAACAATTCTCTCCTTCACTATATTATTTATTGATGACTTATTCCGGTGAACCAGGATGTTATGAAGAGGAAATGTAGGTGGAAACTAAAAAGAAGTGGGAGGAATGAATGTATGAGGAGATGAACTCATTGGTAAGAAACTAGACTTGGGATTTGGTTGAGTTTCCTGTAGGTAAAAGAGCATTGTAGAATAAATGGGCTTATAGGTTGAAAGAAGAAGAAGGAGGAAATAAGCGATATAAGTCTATACTTATAGAAAGGTATATATTTTGATGAAATATTTTCTCCTATTGTTAAAATGACTTCAATTAGGATTATTTTGAGTCTAGTGGTGGTAGAATATTTGCATCTTGGGTAGTTAGATGTAAAAATGACCTTTCTCCATGGGTATTTGGAGGAAGAGGTTTAAATGCAGAAACCACAGGGGTATGAGGAAAGGGAACAAGAATTTGGTTTGCAGGTTTAAGAAGAGATTGTATGGCCTTAAACAAACTCTAAGATAGTGGTATTTTAAATTTCATAAGTTTATGATAGAACAAGGTTATAGTATATGCCATTCTGACCATTGTGTTTATTTCAAGAGGATAGATAATGGAAGATATATTATCTTATTATTGTACATGGATGACATGCTTTTTGCAGGGTATAACATGAAGGATATAAATGTGCTCTAAAGGAAACTAAATAAATCATTTGTGATGAAGGTTTTGGGTGTTGCAAAGCAAATACTTGGTATGGAAATAAAAAGAGATAGGATAAGTCACAAATTTACATTGTTTCAGAGTTAGTACATAGAAAAGGTGTTGGAGAGATTTAGAATGCATAATGAAAAACCAGTTAGTACACCTTTGGCCATCTATTTGAAATTAAGGAGATGTGTCCCAAGACACAGGAGGAGATAGAATACATGTGCAAGGTTCCATATTCATCAATAGTTGGTAGCTTGATGTATGCCATGGTGTGCACAAGACCAAATTTTACACATGTAGTGGGAATTGTGAGTAGGTATATGAACAATCCATGTAAAGAGCATTGGAGGGAAGTACAATGGATTCTTAGGTATTTGAGAGGTACCATGCATTAAGTTTTGGAGGTTTAGACATTGTTCTATAGGGATATGCTGATGCATATATGAAAGGTGCTAAAGACAATAGGAGGAGCACCACATGGTATGTTTTTACTGTAGGTGGAACACTATTAAGTTGGATTTTGAAACTGCAAAAGGTTGTTGCACTTTCAACAATGGAAGCATAGTATGTTGATTCTACAAAGGATAGTAAAGAGATGATTTGGTTGCAGAGGTTCATGGAGAAATTGGGTAAGAAGCAAAGAATAGTAGGTTGTACAATGACATCTAGAGTGTCATTCATCTTGCAAAGAAATCAACTTTTTCATTTAAAGCATAAACATATACATTTCAAGTACCATTTCATAAGATCTATTTTGGAAGATGATATGTTAAAGTTGGAAAAGAAGCATACTAGCCAGAATACTGCAGACATGTTGACAAAGGTAGAAACCAGAGATAAAATGAGTTCCTACTTAAATGGCATCTACCCCGTCAAGTGTTTACAGGTGGTTCTATAGGACCATAATATCACAGGAATATTCAAATCCAAGTCATCGTGGCTCACGTTAGATACCTTTATGAGTGCATGCTCCAACAACTTATTTAATGCTTCGACTGTTCCATTTTGTTGTGGATGATAGGCAATGCTCTTCTTGTGCTAAATCTTAAATTCCTCCGTCATGGTGATGATAGTGCGGTTGATGAAGTGAATCCCTTGATCGCTCATCAATATATTTGGACAAACAAACTGAGTAACAATATTGTCAAATAGGAATCTTGCTGCAGTCACAACGATACAATCCATCACTAGTGCTGCTTTCATCGATCTTGTCAAATAGTCGGTCACTATTATAATGTATTGCACACCCGTCCTCTTCCCTGGTAGATTGATGGGTCCCAAAAAATTGACTACCCATTTATTGAATGGCTACAACATTATCTAAGGTATCATAGACATTTCATCTCATTGCGATGGTTTCCCCATCCTTTGACAAATGTCGCAGCTTATAATTTGCAGCATCGTTGTGCATCGTTGGCCATAAGAGGCCATCTTAAAATATTTTCCATTATGTTGCGTGACCTCCATATTGTCCTCCTGTAACTTTTTTATGTGCTTCATCCAATATCCTTCCATGCTCATGTGGTAGAACACACCGACATAAAATCTCATCTGGCCCCATATTGTAGAATTGTCCAGCGATGAGCTGTCTACAGCTCGAACGACCAATTGATTCTTCTGACTAGTGGTAAAATCATCAGTTGCTTTCCTTGTCAGCAAGAACTGAATAATATTTTCATAGTGTTCATCCACCATGCCGATCTTAAACAACTGTGAATTTGATAATCCATCTTCGATGTTGGTTGGTTCTTCTCCTCTCTCAATCTGGACATATGATCAAGTCCGTCATTCAATTGACTTGACTTCACAATTATCTCAAAATAAAATTCTTGGAAGAGTAGCAACTATCGACAGATCTTCCCCTCCAACAAAGGCTTGTTGACCAAGTATTTTGATGCAGAATGATTAGTAAACATATTTAAGTGTCCTCCCAATAGATAATGGTGGAATTTCTGTAGTGAATACACCATCTCCGAGCCTTCTCTTTCTATCGTCGTCTAGTTCCTTTCTACAGTAGACAACTTCCTACTTGTGAATACGATTGGGTGATCAATCACTCCTTCCCTTGGTTGTTCCAAAACAACTCCTAGTGCGACTGATGATGCATCAACATGGACATGGAACTCCTTTGTCCAATCCAGGAAGATCAAGATTGGTGCTTCAACCATCTTATGCTTGAGAATGTCAAGTCTCTTTTGACATTCATTTGTCCATTCAAACTTCACATCTTTCTTCAGGAGTTTCTCCATTGGTGTTGTAGTTTTCGCATACCCTCTTATAAACTTGCGGTAATAAACGGTGTGACCCAAAGCCACCCTTAACTTATTTACATTTTTCGGTGGTGGGAGGTCGATAATTATTGCAATATTTGTGGGATCAACCAACATACCTTCCTTTCAGACAATATGACCCAACAAAATCCCAAAGGGAGTACAAAATATACACTTCCACAGATTCAATGAAATATGGTGTTGTCGACGTCTTTCTAACATTAGTCAAAGGTTTGCAATGTGGCATTTGAGCAACCCGAAGATCACCGAAGATCATCGTGTTATCCATGTAGACCTCCAAGAATTTCTGAATAAATCCTTGAATGCAACGAAAACTATCCATGAGAATATCACAGGTGCATTTTTGAGACCAAACAACATCACTGTGTACTCAAAACATCCCCACTCTGTGACAAAAGTGGTTTTGTGTCTATCTTCTTTTACAATTTTGATCTGGTGATCACCAAAAAACCCATATGTAAATGAATAGACCTCTTGTCATCCAACACCTTCCAATACTCTATCTGTAAAGGGTGTAGGAAACGAATCATGTAGGCACACATCATTTAACTTGCGGAGGTCGACACTGATTTGAACTTATCATGTTTTCTTACCTTGAACTACCATTGGGATGATACAGTCTGACTCTTCTATTGGTTTGTTGATACCAACATCTAACATCATGTCAATCTCAACCTTTAATCACTCCTTGTACCTTGGATTTAATATATATGGATGTTGTTTCAAGGTTTTTGCATCCGATTTTTGAGGAATTCTCATCTCTCCTAGCTTGCCTGAAATCCCTTTCATCTCTTAAAACTTAGTTGGAAATAAATATTGTAATTCATGCAGTAGGTTAGTAATATTTGCCATAGTTTCCTTGTCCTATTGATCTACGACATTGGAAAACTTGGGTTTTTCTATCGTCCCAATGTTGACCTTTCACGTCTTGATTGGTTGTTAAACCTCATTCGTTGGTTTCATTGGAGCTACAACATCCCGACTCCTTTTTTATTATGCAATGAGGAGGTTTCGGGGATCATACCTGTCGTTTGGTTCTCCCATCACATTATAAAATTCCATCATCAACTGTGTTGACGATTCTTCATTTGACTTCGTTGGATACGGTACTATAATGACTTCCAATGCGATATCATAGATATGTTGTAGTGCACTGTGTATCGTCAGATCTGCACTTGAAAAACTAAAAGTGTGAGCGAAACCGATTGTCAAATCTTCCCAAGCTCTAATCTCTCTTTGCAACTCTGCAGAAATATACCCTTTCCTTGGTATTTCATCCAATGTATGAACAAAGGCATGTACCCATTCCTCCCTGGGTTTTGATACCCATGTGTTCTGACATGCGACCAAATGGTTGTTTGGATGACTTATTCCATCATAATTCACACCTGGATATTGTTCTACTTCACCGAATCAAACCTCCATGAGTCTGTGAAAGTAGTGCCATCTTTTCATCAAATCTTTATCTGTCTCCCACCATATTGCCAGAGTGGCATTCAATGCGTTATCCAATGCCAATAACTGATGTGGTTCAAATACTTTAGCTTCGAATTCATTAAGAAACTAATCCAAATTAGGTAATACTTCATAGGTTGGCATCTCAATATTTTTCATTGTGACCCAGTGCCATGATTGAGTGATTCGTCCACATTTCCAAATCGATACTTCATGCAATCTATTCTACCATTTTTCTAATGCATCGTCAGAATCTGATGATGCAGAGCTGTAGCTTCGCCAATTGAGCTCCCTGTATGCGGTGGGATGGATTTAATCTTCAGATATGTTTTGAGCATGATCCCATCGTCCCACTACTTCGTCTTTCATCGGTTCCACATATCACCACCCTTCCTTAGGATCCAAAGATGTAATGATGTGCATGTCATGATTTTCAAAATACATTACCCTCTTCTTAAAATTTATCACCACAAGATTGTCATTTTCCCATCCGATCCCCAATAGTGCGAGATAGGAACTACTATAATCTACTATCTCAATGACATCAAAATTGACATATGTCTGCAAGACTTCGACTTCAACAAGTAAGTGAGGTACTCAAACAATTGCCGATACTATGGTTTGGTTTTCCAATCGTAATTGCACAGGGGATCATATAAACTTAGGTTCCCCATCTACACCCATGTCTGCTTCGTTAAGATGTTGACATTGGATCCTAAATCCAATATGACTGAGTCGACGTCATAATATCCAATCTGGGAGTTCATCCTCATTTCCCTTCCCATCTTTTTCTTATGCAGAGAATTCACGTCGTGTTCTTGTCACCCCTTCTCCTGGTGGTTCACTAACCTTACGATCTCGGCTAGTGCCTCTGGGTATTTTTTTACGACAGATAACTTTTTGGTAAATTTTGCAATGTTTTGATCCTATCTGATGGTCCCGACCCATCTGTGGAATAAAAAGTAGGTGGAATTTCATATATATGCATCTTACCTATATTCTTGTTCAGGTTGTCCCGAATGTCAAAGAATTTTTTCTTATCAGCGTCGACATCGAATTGGACCTTCTTACGAGATTCCAATCATATCTATTTAATTGGACTATCATCACCCATTATTGCACCTCCCTGAGTTATGACTCCAACATCTGTAGGTTGAGTCCTTGGCTCCGATAAAAAAATTTCTACTGTTGGTCCTTGATTTTGATTATGAGGTTACTTTATATCTTGATTCGTATTATGGTTCACATTTTTGTTCTGGTTTTTCAGCGGTAGAAAATTCTTTTCTCTCCACTTCGTGATTAGTTGTGGATAGTCTTCGATAGTATGATATGTAGTGGTGCAATAAGTATACTATGACTAAAGTTTTTGGAAGTCTCACTGATAGTCTCCCAATACACCACAATTATAGCATTGTATAGGCCCACAAACTCATCCCATATCTCCCCCTTAACCAAATCCTCCATTTCGACCTCCTCAAAATCCTTCGCAGAATCCACCTTGCTGCGGGTATTGAGGTTGATTAAACTATTGTTGTTGCTGATTGGGCTACGGTGGAGCATGCTGCGGCTGAGTATACTATGGATCAGTGAAATGCGGTTGTGGAAATTGTTGACATGGCTAATTATACTACATCTGATTGTATTGTGGTTACTGCGGAGAAAAATACGGTTGTTGTTGCACAAACTGCAGTCGCTACGGTTGTGGCCTCTCCGTCAATCATGTTTCTTATCCTTTCAAAAATTATGTATCCATAGCTGATTCTTGGAGAAAGTCATATGATCGAAAATCGTTTTCTTCATGAGCAACAGAACGACAAAAATTACAGAATAAATTTGTAGGTTTCGATACTAACTTATGGAGACATACAAATTCCTCGTGTCGACATCCCCGAGTTTGATAGATTCGACACCATGGAAACCTGCCTTGACTCAATATATTAGGAGCTCTAGCCTATAAGTAATTGTGGAAATTCGGACATTGATATTTATGATGTACTTCAGTGTGACATCGAGTACACCATACTTCTTTGCGAACGTCCTTTCCTTTCTTGATATCCTGTAGTTGATTCATTAGATTTTCCAATTGTGATTGCATTTTATTCATCCCAATGCCCGTTTCCTCAATAGGTGAATCCTCGATATTCATCGCGATCTCCAAATCCTTAGTTTGTGTCGTAATATTTTTCTACATTAGTGGAATTTGGATGTGTGGTACCAATTCTGTGATGAACCATTCTTTGTGTTGCACATTGCTCATTTCAAAGCTTACCTTAGCCATTAGTGTCTTTAATCGCTAATCGAAATCCCATACTGACTCATTCGGATACGGTTTGATTTCCTTCAATTCAATAATGTATTGCACCTCAGATTCGGGTTTTTGAAATTCCTCAATCATCCTGCTCCTGATCTGCGCTAATGTTTTCTGTGGATTCCCTACTGGAACCTGTACAAATTTCATGTACCAATCTAATGCACAACCTCAAAACATTATCGCAAGTTTTCCCTTCTTATGTCTTCATCTTGGGCTTGTTTCACATCCCATACCACTTTGTAGAGAAACCAGTATTGGTCAATATCTTATGTCCCATTCCCATAGAAAAAGTTAGTTTTACATCGTCTCTCGCCATTCTAGAGAATAACTAGCACATCAATCAAACATAAGAGACAATGAACACAGTGTTTTTCCTCGAGGAAACCATAAATGTATAAAACCCCACAAATTCCTCATAGATAGAATCGACACCAAAAGTAAAACCCCAAAACAGTAAGATGATCTCTCGACAGTAGTAACCTCTTTCTTCCTAGCCCCAGTGTCTTCTTCTTCCTCAACTATGCACTACAAGTGAGTGTGAGTGAGTGTGTGATAAGTAGAGAGGCTAGCTCTCTATTTATACTAATTCCTGACTTGACTAAACGCTACTAGGTCCAACTTCTCTAGGAGAGTCTAATAACCCTAGTGCCCTGTAACTGTGGAGACTTTAACCCTCGATCAATAGGAGGGTTACCCACAATGACTTGACATGACTTGTTTACATTATAGAACCTCCTGATAGGAACACTAGGGCATGACATGACGCAAGTACATTACAGACACATCCCAGAATAAGCATCGGGGTACAATACATAATATATACAAGTGAATACATTCCGAAGTTACGATTACATCAACACTCCCTCTTAACTAGGAAGGTATTCTCTTAACACAATTTATCAGCACGTCATCTTCTCTGTATCATCTGGATCATCATCGAGTCCTTGTCATTTTCAATTCATCTTCATCTACGGATTATCTTCATCTTCAGATCTGGATCATCATCACTGGATCTGGATCATCATCACTCGATCTGGATCATCACTTGATTTGGATCATCACTCAATCTGGATCATCACTGGAGCATCATCTCTGGATATGGATCATCACTCGATATAGATCATCACTTAATCTAGATCATCACTGCTAGATCATCATCACGGGTGCTATCTCATGATTATTCTCGTCACAAGAAGTTCTACAGAGCCAGCCCTTTTTCATGCTGGTTGTAGGCCTAGCCTCCATGTAGGTCTTCTTCAGTGCTTATATCTGACACCAAGTCAGAATGGCCCACCCAACACTTATATCTGACCATGAGAAGAACACATCCAACACCATGTCAGAAAGGCACACCCAACACTCACATCTGATCATGTAGGAACCAATCCTATAATCACATCAGAAAGGCCCAACACTCACATCCGATCATGCGGGAACACATCCCACAACCCTATTGGAAAGTCTCAGCACTTATATTTAGCCATACGGGAACACATCCTGCAACCATGCTAAAAAGGCTTTGCACTTACATCTAGCCATGCAGGAACACATCCTGCAACCTTGCTATAAGGGCTCTGCACTTGCATCTAACCATGCGGGAACACATCTTGCAACCATGCTAGAAGGGATCTGCACTTACACCCAACCATGTGGGAAAAAATCTTGCAACCATGCTGGAAGGGATCTGTATTTACATCCAACCATGTGGGAACACATCGTGCAACCATGCTGGAAGGGCTCCGCACTTACATCCAACCATGCGGGAACACATCTTGCAACCATGCTGGAAGGACTCTGCACTTACATCCAACCATGTAGGAACACATCCTGCAACCATGATATAAGGGCTCTCAACCCCATGTTGAGGGTTCCTGGTAACTGATCAGGTTCCTCCATTCTCCAAGAGAATGGGATCAGCCCTTATATCTGATCAAGTGGGAACACATCCCTCAATCACATCAGAATGGCCATGCACTCATATCTGATCATGTGGGAACACATCCCATAGTCATATCAGAATGGCCCTCAATCCTAGACCAAGTATTCTTGGTAACTAACCAGGCACCTCCATTCCAAGAATGGCAATAGCCCTTATATCTGATCATGTAGGAACCAATCCTACAGTCATATTAGAATGGATCAGCACTCATATCTGACATGGAAGGAACCAATCCTCTCACCATGATAGAATGGCTCAGCCCTTACATCTGACCATGGAAGGAACCAATCCTCTCACCATGTTAGAATGGCTCATGGACTCATCACTTCCCCTTGGAAGGAACCTCGATCTAGAGAACACCAAGCTTCTCCCTGAAGTACTCAAAATTCACTCTGGCCAATGGCTTTGTCAACACATCATCTATATGTTCGTCTGTTGCAACATACTGGAGCTTCACTACTCCCCTCTACACCATATCCCTGATATAGTGATATTCGATCTCGATATGCTTCAACTTATCATGGAACACCTGGTTCTCCGACAAATTCACACAACTCTGGTTGTCGCAATATATACAAGTAGCATCTAACTGGAGATCAAATAAATCAGATAGTAGCTTCCTTAGCCATACTACCTCACAACTAGTTGAACAAGCTGTGACATACTTTGCTTCAGTTGTACTCAGTCCCACACAAGATTGCTTCCTGCTAAACCAAGAGATCACCCCTGATCCTATACTGAAGCAACACCCTGAAGTGCTCTTCCTATCGATGGCACTGCCTGCTGTTGTAATCTCACAGATCACATAAGGTTACCAATAATGCACATTAATACAGACATACATAACAGAGACACGAGACAAGAACAAGTAAGTAGAATAACAAATTATATTATAGTAAAAGGGTCCAAACAATACAGAGAACTGAACCGAGTTCTCATCTAGTTCAACAGCCTAATATATATGATTTACAAACAGTTACAAATAACTACCTGTTGGTTCACTCAACCGACACGACCTTAGGTGGCTGACCTAATCTCTCATTAGTCGACTGACCTAATTAGTTGGCTAATTGACTAAGTTGGATATCATTCAAGTCGGCATACCGACTTGCTCCTCCAACATCTCCCCCACGAACAAAATGTTTCTTCATCCCAAAGAAACAGGGAGGTACCAAAATTTCCTTGTTTGTCTAAGTAGTCATTCTTGTGCTTGATCTTCATGAGCTGTGAAGTCTGATGGTTGGTATTTTCTGTACACAGACTTTGACAATTGCTTCAGCTGTCACTGCTAGCTGATTTTGGAAATCCGTCCAACTCTACAATATTTTCTGTATGTCGATGGTTAGTGTAGTCATACTTGATAAGATCGACATTTTCGCTTGAATGGAAATTTCAGCTATTCTTTCCATGTTAGGACCCATAAACTGGTCCTTTTCCTCTGCTATCTCCAGCAGTCGTTTCATCTGTGAGCAGATGATGTCTATTTTTTCTAAGTTTGGAATGGCTTGTTGCACCCACTGATGTGCTTCTCACTCGAGTTTCTGCAGTTTGGTTGTTTCAAGCACTATTTGATCTTCAATTGTGCTTCTAAGTGCTTCATCGGTGCTTTTCCTCTTCTCGAGCACTTGGATCTCTTGTCGAGTCTGCCTGGTTTGCTGATAGACTTGCCCATAGTAAGCAGGCCAGTCTTGTAGTACTTCTTCTGTAATGACAGATTCCTCCATGTGATCTTGCAACACCTTGTATGCTTCTGAAAAGACTGTGTGCTGCTCCATCAATAGTCGAACGGTTTCTTCTTTCTGCTCCTCTTTTGTGTCCTGAATTTGTGCCTACAACATCGACACCATGCTTAGAAACAGTTGATAAGCTCTTTCTAGTGGTTTGTTGGTGTCGACCTCTGTCGGTCCTAGTATCATGGACTATACCAAGTTTCTGCATTTGTTAAGGAACTCAACTTGTTCTTCTTCCTTGTTGTCTAGCTCCTTACGTCTGTGCTCGCTCCTTGTGTTTGCTTCGACTACTAGTGTTTCGAGGAGTTGTCCTAGCTCTGCATCTCTCAACTTGGTTGCATCAACTGCAGTGATCAACCCAAGTTTACTGATGTGGACCATTGTTGTCTGTCCATGATGGTCATTTTTTTCTCCTTCTTCTTTTTGTGCTTCTATGTTTCTGCTTGTTTCAAACCCTGTGTACCTGCAAGAGTCAAGTCTGGATTGTCTGTTTGATGGGTAGCAGTGATTGATGGTATTTCTATTTGAGTCGATTGGATAACTGCTGCATCTAGTTGTGCCTCTGGTTGGTTGGGTATAGGGGGTCCAGAAGTGGATGTGATTGGTGCTGATGGTTGCGGTGGAGGTGGTTCTAGTGCAGCTGATTTAATTAGAGGTTCTAAGTTAGGGGGTGGTGGTGATGGTGTTGGTGAATGGTTGGGTGTGATTGGATTGGTGGAATTGTGGTCGGGTGATGGATTGTGGATCTAAGGGGGTGAGTCCAGGTCGGAGAACAGTTGGTCGATTTCTCGATTTTTGTCCTTCATATTTTGTCCTTCCTCATCACCGGTCGGTTCAGAGGCTGGTAGGTGGGGTTCGGGTTCGGGTTCGGTCGGAGTGATAGATGTGGTCCGACTTGTGAAAACTTCAGATTCTTTGTTGGGGTTCCTTTGGAACATCGAGTTTACTATTGCCACAATCTTCAGCCTCTAGAGTACTTGGCCAGGTTTGGAAATTGGGTAGTCGGGATCCATCGACATCGAACAAAGGTGCTTTGGTAGAGATATTTTGCACCATGGTGAATATCTCAGGCAATTTTTCAATGTATGCCTGGAGGTCTCTGTCATGGTTGAAATTTTCCTTCACAGCCTCCGACATAGAATTTTTGCATAAGTTGAGTGGGCTTACTAAAAGTTGTTCTGGTATTATCTCTTCTGTTATTTTTGTCGGAGACGGAGGTGGGGGTGTAGACACGAGATGCACAACATTTTTGTCCATTGAAGTGTGTGTGCTCTTCGCCTTCTTCGGTCGACCTTTTTGTGCCACTGCCTCGACAAATTTCTGAAATTGGGTTTCTACTGACACTTTGTTTGCTGCAGCATCTTCTATTATGTCGAGGGCCATAGTTGCCAGTTCCTCCTCATCTTCTGAGGACTTTACAATGATAAGCTTGCCCTTACCTTTCCCTTGTTGTTGTTGCTGTGTTTTCTTCCTTTTTCTTGAGGCTGTTATCTCCTTCGACAATTTGGTTATAGTCTCTTTGGTGATAGCATACTCTGTATTTTCAGTTTCAATCTCTTTCCTTGGCTCTTGAGTCAGGATGAGATTTTCTTCAGCCAGATTGGTTACCTGTTGTTTTGTGTGTGTCTCTTTCCTTTGTGCTATTGGAGGCTTGATTATGATTTGTAGTCGATCAGTGCCTTCGACCGGTGTCTCCTCCGACACAAAGGTACTAATGTATAGGTTAAGCTCATAATCCTCCTCCTTCTCCTAGTCTATCAGCGGTTCCTCTATCGAGAAGTTTGTTTCCTTTTCCTTTGCTGGTATTGGTACTTTTGTTCCCACCTGTCGAGATAGCTCCCGAAAGATCTCCCGAAAGATCTCTTCGACTGTCGGATAGTAGTTGAGGGTCTTTGAATTTTTTTTGGCGCCCTACATGTACCACACCATGGTATGGTCGAGTTCTAGCTGAATGCGGTCCTTTTTAGGCAGACTTCGTCAAATGTTCTGAGGCACCCTCCATCTGGTTGTGCTGACTTTTAACTGCTGGAGCCAGTTTTCCAACAACACTCTCCCATTTGCAAGTTCCTTCATTGTTCCATTCTGGGAGAATGGTTTGAATCTCCACATATGAAATCTTGTTGGTTTTGGAAATTGTTTGTCCCCGACAAAGCACAAGGAGTACATTGCTATCCATAACATAAGGGACGGGAACCTTATAATTCCTCCCATCTCTTGGCATTTTTCATAGATGTTTTTTGAGCATGTCGGCGACAT
Organism: Pseudotsuga menziesii; assembly: GCA_001517045.1. Taxonomy (NCBI): domain Eukaryota; kingdom Viridiplantae; phylum Streptophyta; class Pinopsida; order Pinales; family Pinaceae; genus Pseudotsuga; species Pseudotsuga menziesii. Next base: position 98,820 of record LPNX010810769.1, on the reverse strand, counting down.
ACTCAGCTCATCTGTATATCTTTCTGTTGGTTGCAATGGTTTCTACTACCTCCAACATATCCAGTTTGAGGTCGCTTCCATGACCTGGCATTGTGAGTGTTGTGGCTATGATCTTGGCCACAATCTGTGGTGTTCGAGCTGTTATGTGGCTAATCATCAACCCCTTCGAGTGTTTGCTTGATGATGAACCTGTTAGTTCTTCGACCAATCCTTCTTTTATATCGAATGGTACTGGGTCTCCTTTGTTTGATAGACCTGTCAGTTTGTAAATAACTTCCCTAGAGATGTCGACTAGTCGATTGAAATAAAATCAACCTTTGTGGTACCAGCTTATGATAAAGTTTACTGTTGTTTCTTTTGTTCCTCCAAAACTGGCCATGAGCGGCGTGTTGACATAATTTACAATGGAACTATGTTCTATTTTCTCTGCAGCTGGGGTAGGCTTCTTGTCAACGTAAGCCCACTCTTTTATCTCAGCCCATAGTTTTTCCCATGAGCCCTCCTGCACCTTAGCATTCTTGATGTTCTTTAGTCTTCTTACTCATGGTGTCTCCGTAGTCTATAGTTTCTTGGTTTTGGCTGAGCCTCTGGTCTGTTTTGGTGCCATCTTGTTGGTTTGGGGGTTGATTTTACTACGGTGCTCTTGGTTTTCAGTCGTCTAGTTGTTCTAATTCTCTCTCTATTGGAATTGAGGTGAATGATCCTTTGGCGGTTCAGTATTTATAGTTGATGCATTGGATGTTTTTGTCGATGGGTGTATTAATGGCAGATGTGATGTTCCAGCAAGAACACTTGACTGTGCATTAATGGTGATTTGGTTTTGGTGCTCGAAGTCATGAATGTGTGATGGGACTATCGAGGTCGTCTGTCGATGTCGGTTATGAAAATGGTCAATTGTGTTATGTCGATGGGTGGAATGTCGTTTGTCGAAGTGGTGATTCCCTGTCATTCTTGTTAGTTTTTCATCATTTAAGCTAGCATTATGATAAGATCTTTTCACTGAGAGAATAACAAGCACAGCAATCACAAAATCACATCACAAGAGACAAGAGACACAAAGATTTTAGGAGGGGAAACCATAAATGGAGAAAACCCCTCAACTTCCTCTAAGATAGTATCACCACAAGATGTGATCCCAAAACAGTACGATGACCTCCCAACACAATAGCATCCTTCTGTCTTCTGTCAAGCCAAAGTATTTCCTTCTCCAAAGGTGCGCCACACTTGAGAGAGCAAGTGATGTAATTCACAAGTGATAAATAGAGAGACTCACACTCTCTATTTATATTAGTCCGTTCACTTGAATTACCATTTCATACATAGGCTCGACCTAATAATTACTGCTTGAGCCTACACCTTAATTAGTGTATAATAACTCAAGTTCCCCATAACTGTGGGGACTTACCTAATGACTTGATATGACTTTTTTACATTATTAATCCTCTCGATCGGAACATCGGGGCATGACCACATGACTCAAATACATAATAGAAACATCCCGGAATAAACATCGGGTTACAATATACAAAGAATAATACATTCCGAAGTTACATATACATCAACACTCCCTCTTAACTAGGAAGGTATTCTTTCGACACAATTTTTCAGCACTGGTCTTCTTTTTTGTATCAACTGGATCATCTGAGTCATCTTCATCTTCAAGTCATCTTCATCTTCAAGTAATCTGGATCTGGATCATCTCTCGATCTGGATCATCACAGGATCTAGATCATCACTCGATCTAGATCATCATCACTGGATCTGGATCATCACTCGATCTAGATCATCATCTCTGGACTCGATCTGGATCATCACTCGATCTGGATCTGGATCTAGATCATCTCTCGATCTGGATCATCACTACTGGATCTGGATCATCACTCGATCTGGATCTCTCGGAGTCATCATAACTGTATCTGGATCATAGCTCGATCTGGATCTCCATTGGTCATCATCATGTGTGTACTGTCTCGTCATAGGAAGTTCTACAGAGCCAGCCCTTTTTCATGCTGGTTATAGGCCTACCTCATGTAGGTCTTCGCCCAGCACTTACATCTGACCTGCTCGTCAGAAAGGCATGCCCAGCACTCACATCTGATCATGTAGTAAACTACAATCACATCAGAAAGGCCCAGCACTCACATTCACCAGCATGGTAGGCACAATCAACTACCATCTGTGAAATGGCTTTGCACTTATATCTGACCTACTCGTCAGAAAGGCACAATCCCATCCAGGCTGGAACCACATCCGCTCACAATGATGGGAGACTCTCATCCAGGATGGAACCACATCCGCTCACAATGATGAGAGATTTTCTCACTTTCATCCAGGCTGGAACCATATCCACTCACAATGATGAAATACTCTCATCCAGGCTGGAACCATATCCGCTCACAATGATGAGATATTTGTGCACTCACATCTGACCTGGTAGGAACTGAATCCTACACCCTTGTCAGAATGGCCCCCAGTCCCTGACTGAGCTACATGGTAACTGACCATGTGCCTCCACTCTCCCGGAGAGTGGCGATTTC
>LPNX010810769.1:61312-88676 GCA_001517045.1 Pseudotsuga menziesii | reverse complement strand
GGTCTGTTAATGTAACTTTATTGAGTTCTCTGAAGTCGACACAGATCCTTAGCTTGGTTGGATCATGTTTCTTTGGTTGAACCACCATTGGACTTTCCCATTCTAATTGGTCAATAGGGTAGATGATTCCTGCTGTAAGCATGTTATCAATCTCTTTCTTGACTATATCTTTGTATTTGTGAGCTAGTTTATATGGTCGTTTCTTGACAGGTTGAACATCAGGTTTAATGTTGATCTTCATTTCACCCATTTCATGTACTAGACCTTTAAGATCCTTATAGTCTCTAGCAAATACATCCTGAAATTATTTCATTAGGTTTGTGATCTCTGTTGTTTGTGCTTTAGACCAGTAGTCTCCAATTTTTGCTATTTTTGGTCGATCATCATTTGATATGTCGACTTCTCTAGTTTTGACTTTAGTATCTAGCCATTCTGGTGCTTTAGCTTCATTGATTGGCCTACTTCCTTCCTCTTTTTTTCAGGAAGAAAAAATCAGTCTTTGTTATTCTTTATTAAGAATCAAAGGGCCTTGGTAATAGCTACCCAAAAGGGAAAACATCAACAAAGAATACATCAAGACGATAATGGATCATGTCCAATTGCAGCCAGAGGGAATGGAGTGCAATAACAAGAGTTACCATCAGAAATATGCCTCATCATGTAAATGATCGATCATCATCATTCCTATCTATCGGGAAACATAGGACCAGAGCTGCGGTCCAAAAGAGACACTCAGTCAACATACAATACATTACATGTCCAAAATAAAGGGGAGATATCCCCAAAACACGCTCAAAGGAGCTAGAAAGAGTCACTAGTGACCAAATGGTCATCAAAAAATTCAAAATAACACCCAAACCCGGGAGAGTAAGTGAGTGCTTGTTTTGAAAGACGGTCTGCAATCCCATTGTATTCCCGATAGATGTGATTGATGGTCAGATCTTTGAAGCTTTTAGGAAGCTTTTGAGATTCCCTGCACTAGTGAAGGAGCTCTGGTGGGGAGAGAGCAGAAATACCTTGAGCCTAGTTGATAATGACTTGTGAGTCATCGTAAATGCAAGCTAAAGGGATTCCCATCATTTGGGATGAGTGTAGAATTTCCCAAAGTCCAAGAAGTTCTTCTTTTGTATTGGATCCATATCCAACCCCCAGCGCAAATTCTAGACGGTGATTCTCATTGAGATACAGAAAAAAACCAATGCCTGCTACTGAAGAAGTAGGTGCTCCATTGAAGTAACCACATGGGAAAATCATGAGTGGCCGAGGCCCGATCTGTCTATCTAATTCCATACTTCCTTCCTTAAACTATGAGAATGTGGCAGGGAAGTCTGCTGCAGTCATTCGGTCGGTATCCTCCTTTTCGGTTGTTTCAACTTTGAGTACTGTGCGAATAGGTTTCGTCGTTTCGACATGGTTTGATTTCCATCTAAAGATTTTCCCTTCCGACTTCTCATTTTCCAACTGTAATCTTGTTGACTGTGGTATTGTCCCAGTTTGTATATTGTTACAGTTTATTGTCGGTAGGTTGTCCCTTAGGGTTTTGTTTTCTGTCGGTTATACAAATGCTTTGATCTGTTTTGTAGTTTCAACCAAATTCTCATTTTGGGGTTCAAAGTTGAAATCTTTGATAAAATTTTCTTTAAGTTCATGCCATAGAAATGTTTCACCCTGAGCTTCTTCCATCTTGTACCATTTGTTTGGTAAGTCGGCGAGTGTTGATGGAAATAAGTGTGGCCACGTACGTTCATCTTTATATCCCAATATTCTCCATTTTTTTCACATATCTTTATATGGTTTTCTAGATCCTGTCCTTGGGTAAATATAGGTATCTGAGCCTGGTTGGTTAACTTCTTTCCTCCAAACCTTTCTACAAAAAAAATCGAAGCTGTTGTCCATGTCTATAGTCTTGACTGATGGGTATCCCACCATCTACCAACTTGTCCTGTAAAAGTTTCTACTAAACTTTGTAGTCAGCCATGTTCACCGATGTTCCTAGATACTTTCTCTACATGCATAATTGGTGATTCTCTTTCTTTATACCTTGGGATTTTTGTGGTATTTATATTTGTTGGTTGCAAGGTAGGATATTCCCTAATTTTCTTCTCAAATATTTTTGGCATGCTGGACACCACAAAGAACTGTTTGACTGGTTTCTTCTGTACTTTTTGAATAGTCCAACATCCTCTTGCTTTTGTTTCATAGTTTTCAGCCTCCCAATCATATAGTTCTACATCTGAATTGTATACTACTGAGTCTTGGTTTCCTAAGTAAAGTTCACCATATGTATTAGGTTCTGTGTAATCTTCATTATTATGTATCTAATATAGTTGTCAGATGTCAACTTCTTCATCGATTGGTTCTGTCCAAGGTTCTCCTTGGGATGGATGAATAGGTACTATGATTTTTTGTCCATTCCCCTTCAATTTTATTCTTTCTTTGTCCAAGGATATCGATGCTTTCATTTTTCTCCCCCAAGGTCAACCTACTAACACTGGGAAGGAACTGGATCCTTCCTTAGGGTCAATAATTTCAAAGTAAACTTTAGTCGATATACCTTTTATCGTTGTGTCGACATTTTTCCAGACTCCAATAGGTTCAATTAGGCCTTGGTCGGCCATTTTTAGGTATATGCCTGATTCATATAATCGAGGTCTGCCTAACTGTTCCCATGTGTCTCGAGTCATAATATTTACCTGTGATCTAAAATCGAGTACAACTTGTCGAACATGGTATCCTTCAATTTCCAGGTCGAAAAGTGGGTTGACATCACTTTTATCTTTTTGGTTTAAGTTGCAGATATTCTTTGTTTGTTTTTCGGTATTTTTGTTGTGTTTTATTTTATATAGTAAGTCGATGAATTGCAATATTGTTTTATCTTTTGTACCAATTGTATTAGCTCTTTTGTTGTGTATTGTTGATCATCATCTTCTTCTTCTTGTCGAGCAAATTATCTAAATATATTTGTTGAATCTTTATATATTTGTTTTTCTTTAACTGGGTCAAGATAAATATTTTTTTCTTTTATCTTGCTTATTTGGGGGTTATCATTCCCAGTTTTCATCCCTTGTCGGGTTACGATATGTAAATTCTTTGTATTGATAATATCATGTTTTTGCAGACACGACAAAACATTAACATTTTTCTTTTTATTTATCTTTTCAAGCATAGTAGGGAAATCCTCTAATGAGTGATCCCCTACTCCACAAATAGTACAGAATTTTAGGTCAGTCCTATCTTGTATGGACAGTCTGCATGTTGGTGTCCTTCCTTGTAACATGTGAAACATTGGATGGGTCGACGTGGTCGGTTGTCTCAATTCCCATAAAATTGACCTCGACTTCCATAGCCTCCATGTTGATTGTCAAATTGGCGTTCGTACCGACGACCTTCATACCTTTGATTATTTTGGTCGTTTTGATCATTGTTCTGTGCAACTGCGTTAGTCTAATACAATGCCTGATAATTTTGTCAATTCTTTAGATTTGGGTGGCAGTCGGAGGTGTTGTGACTTTTAGTTTCACAGATTGCGCACCATGATGCTTTTCCATTCTTCATGTTGAATGGGCAATCTTTTATGGTATGCTCTCCATGCTCTTGGAAGATGTCGCAGAAACATTTTGCTTGCACAAATCAAACATCTTGTCAGCTAATATCCTATCGGCAGTTGTCCTTTGAATGTCCAGCCATCGAGCACTTCATGCACCAAATATCCTGACTCTTAAGGTTTAGTTCTTTTAGATATTTCTGCATGGTCTCAAGTTGTTCCTCCAGTTTGTGATCTGTGGAGTATGCTGGAATGTCTTCATCCATTTCTAGTTGGAGAGCTTTTGTGAGTGCATCTTCATAAGTTTTGAATGTCTCCAGATTGATGTGTCAATGAATCTTCTATGACAGACCTGCAAGAAACCACTGGATTAATAGTTGCTCATCAATGATATAATCCAACTAGCTAAGAAGGTCTTTCCAGCGTTTGTCGTAGTCATGGACAGTTTCTCCTAGCTTTTGAGATGTTGTCTTTAATTTCTTTGCTGCCATATGTTTTGCATCTGGAGTTTTAAAGAATGATAGAAATTGTGCTTTGACTTTGGATTTAGTTGCTCAGGGAGTTCTCTCAAAAAAGGTCATACACCATGTTAATGCCCTTTTCCTCAAGGCACCAACGAACTGCGCCATCTGTCTGTCTTCATCCATAACTTGGTTCGCCTCCCAAGTCGACTCACAGACGAACCAATGTCGTCTAGGGTCCTCGTTGCCCTCATATAGAGGGATGTGTGCTGTCCTATGACCCATGTTAGAGTCACTATCACTGTCTTCCTTAGGAGGTCACGGTCGTGGGGGTGGTGGTGGGGATAGTGGGTTATTTTGTTTATTCTTCTGTGCAGAAGTATTGTCGACAGAACTCTCGTTTCCGTCGATCGTCTTAGTTGTCATTTCTTCTCCGACAAGAAGTCAGTTGGGGTTGACTTCTCCTGCTAATGTCCAACTACAATTATTTGTCTGCAGCTCCAAATTTTCTGTATCTTCCAAAGCTGTATTTGGCAGGCTAGGTGCTCCTTCGTGTGTCGGGTAAAGTAAGTGGATACTTCGGTTGGAGGTTAATGCCTAAAGCATGACCCAATTTCCTTCTTCTGGTCGACGAATAATTATATGATTATCATCGTTTCTCTCATCGTCTATTCGGCTCCAAATACCAAAGTCACCAGCTCCTAGTCTGAGGTCCTCTTCGACAATGGTTTGTATCCCGGTACTCGGATTCGTCAGAGATAGAGGTCTTACCTCCTAGGGTACTTCTAATTCAAGAGGTTCTTGCTGCTCTATCCATAAATCTTCTTCCATAGGGGACTCTTCTTCTTCCATGCCTTCCTCCTGTCGGTCATGACCCGACTCTGGAGGATTTCTCTCTTGGTCTGTCACCCTAGTGCTCATTCCTCTTTGCAGCAGTATGGCTCTTTCTCTTCTCTCTTCCCTTATTTGCAGTCTCTTCTCCCTCTCTATTTTATAAAATTCCGTCGTACCTTTATGTGACACTATCCTTTCGATATCCTTTTTAGGTCGACTTTTCATTGCTGGTGAATGGTTGCTCTTTAGTCAACTAGAATCCTCTCCACTTTACCTTGACATATTACCAGTTACCCCCCCATTTCCTACCCGATGCTTTAGAAAGCCCAGATAGTTCTGTTCACTTGATTAGGAAGTATTCCCACTCACTTTCGGCAATGAATTTTTCCCACTTCTTTTGTTTCTCCACCCAATTAGTATTTTGTGGCAGTTCACGTAGTAATGGACGAGGCTCAACGATATGACCTACTCCTTTCTCGATCAGAAATTTGAACAGCAAGGTCGGTAAGGAACACAAGAATTGTTCGGTGAGGTCTGTGTAAAATTTATTCTGGATAGTTTCCACCAAAGTTCTTTCCTCTACGGATTTCTCCTCACAGAATTCGTCGGCAATCTTTTCGAACCACTCCGACAGGTTTGTTCTTCCCCCTTGGATCAGTAGCCTAATATATATGATTTACAAACAGTTACAAATAACTACCTGTCGGTTCACTCAACCGACACGACCTTAGGTGGCCGACCTAATCTCTCATTAGTCGGCTGACTGACTTAGTCAACTAATCGACTAAGTCGGCTATAGTTCAAGTCGACATACCGACTTGCTCCTCCAACACCTGCCCAATCTGAATCAACATAACCCTCCAGGTTAATCTTTTGATTTGCCTCATACTTGAGCCCATAATCAACTATACCCCTCAGATACCTTAGAATATGCTTTGCAGCAATCAAGTGAACATGTCTCAGATTTGTCAAGAACTGGCTCAAGGTGTTCACATCAAAGAAAATATCTGGTCTCGTGTTCGTCAGGTACATCAAGGACCCAATCATCTAATGATACATTGTAGCATCAATTGCTTATGATGAAGCATCACTCAATAGCTTCAGGTTCAATGCCATAGGTGTGGTCATGGCCTTGCAGTCCATCATCCTGAACCTCTTTAGGATCTCTACTGTATATTTCCCTTGTCCCATGAAAATTCCATCTGCATTCTGCCACACCTCCATGCCTAGAAAATAATGCATCATACCCAAGTCCTTCATTTTGAACTCGGCAGCAAGCTTCTTCTTCGTATCAACAATCAAACCATCCATACCTATTACAAACAGATCATCTACATATAGTAGGAGCATCAATGGGTTGCCATCTTCAACCTTGTAGTAAAGGTTGGAGTCTGCTTTACTCTTGGTAAAGCCCAAACTGGATAGAAAGCTATCAATTCTGCCGTACCATGTCCTGGGTGCCTGTTTCAAACCATACAGGGCTTTCTTCAATATACACACATGAGACTCTCTGTCCTGTGTCTCAAAACCAAGTGGTTGTTCCACATATACTTCCTCTTCCACTACACCATTCAAGAAAGCAGTCTTGACATCCATTTGGTGTATCTTCCATTTCATTACTGCAACCAGAGAAAGTACTGATTTAATGGAAGTGTATCTGGCTACAGGTGCAAAGGTTTCTTCATAATCTATTCCTTCTTTCTGTGAGAAACCATGAGCAACAAATCTTGCTTTATATTTTTCTATGCTACCATCTGCAACATGCTTGATCTTGTAGATCCATTTGGAAGTTACAACTGACTTCCCTTCTGGTCTTGGGACAACATCCCAAACATCATTCTTCATGATCGATTGATACTCTTCGATCATAGCATCCTTCCATTCTTTCTATTATGCCGCTTCTTCATAATTGGAAGGTTCTTTATCGATGAAATCACATAATAATGCTACATATCCGGAACATGACCTTATCCTCTTTCTTTCTCTGTGATTCTCTTCTCGAGCCCCGTATCTTTCCGCACCTTGGATAACTTCTCGTACCCAAGCAGGTTTCCTCTTATGAGGATTCTTCTCTTGAGGTGGATCTACAAGTTCTTGTGGTTCTTCAAATTCTCAATCTTCTTCTTGATTTTCTTCGTTCATGGTTGTATCATGAATTACGGGTGCTTCTTCAGGTTCTTCAGCAGGTCTCTTTTCAGATTTGTTGTAAGCTGAGTCTTCATCAAATGTCACATCCCTGCTGTCGATCTTCTTGAATCCTGTGAAGTATATTCTATAAGCCTTGGAGATTTCAGTGTATCCCACAAATATACCCTTCTTTCCTGAAGGATCTAATTTAGTTCTCATCTCTTTTGGAATGTGTATGTACACTGGACAACCGAATATTCTGAGATGGCTGAGTTCTGGTTTCTTTCCGGAAAATACTTCTTCAAGTGTCTTGTTCTCAAGTACTCTGTGTGGAGTATGGTTCTGTACATACACCGTTGTTCTAGCAGCTTCTGCCCATAGATGCATAGGAAGATCTTGATCATGAAGCATTGCTCTTGTAGCTTCCATGATAGTTCTATTCTTCCTTTTTGCAATCCCATTTTTTTGTGGATTATATGGAGTGGACAACTCCCTCTTAATCCCTGAGTCTTTACATAACTCTTTGAATTTCATTTGAAGTGAATTCTCCACCATTGTCTGATTGAAAGTTCTTGATATTCTTTTTTGTGTGGTTCTCGATCAAGGCTTTGAATTCCTTGAACTTGTTGAATACTTCATCTTTGTTCTCCATGAAGTAAATCCATGTCTTCCTAGAAAAGTCATCAATAAAAGAAACATAGTATACATACCCTCTTAGTGAACTTGATGTCATTGGACCGCATACATCGGAGTGGATGATTTCCAAGATTCCTTTTGCTTTGCTCTCGCTACTTGGAAATGTCTTCTTTGTGTTCTTTCCTTTCGTACATCCTTTGCGGACTCCGTCATGTTTTGCTTGAATTTATTGAAGACCTTCAACAGCTTTTCTTGCAAGTGGTAGTGCTCTGCAATGCACATGTGCAAGCCTTCTATGCCAAAGTTCATTTGGCTCTACTGTGTCATGGACCAAGGCTTGTTCTGGATGGCCCTTCAATTTGTATAGTCCTCCTTCTTGTTCCCCAATCACTACTACATCATTAATAGTCTTTCCCTTTGGCCACATGATGACTTGGCCATCTATAAATGCAACCATCATTCCTTTTGCATCTAATGTAGATATGGAGAGGAGGCTCTTCTTTAGTGCTAGTACAAACAATACTTCCTTCATTGTCATAGACTTTCTAGAGTCTAGCTTATAGGAGGATTCCCCACTACCTTTTATTGGATATTGGTAGTCATCTCCGAGCTTCACCTTTTGAGGTGATTCATGTTTTGATAGTTTCACAAAGGATTCGTTGAATCCTGTCATATGCTTGGAAGCCCCACTGTCTATAAGCCAATCATTGCTTCCATGAGTAATGTTTCTCGTGAGAGCAGAAATCAAAACATATTCTTCATCACTTGAAGAATCTTCACTTTCATATCTGGTTCTCTTTGTGGAAGGTTCATCATCCTCTGCAGCATGAGCATGATGTCTTCTCTTGTTTCCCTTATTCTTATGGGAGTTAATCTTGTTTCTAGGACAGTCTTTGGCAAATTTTCCTATTTCATCACATGTATAGCATGTTAATTTAGATAAGTCCTTTCTAATGTTATATTTATGGTGAAAGGTCTTACCTCTGGAGTGATGACAGTTTCTTCTTCTTTTCTTGGAGCGAACTGTGAGAGCTTGATCTTCACTTCCCATCTTCTCTTCTCGAGCTGCTATTCAAGCTTCTTCTTGAGAGCATTCTTCCCATAGTCTGCTGAATTTGACTAACTTATTTCTGGCACAGATTCCTTGAATGAAGGAGTCCCATGATCTAGGGAGACTATTCAAAGTGGTCATTACAATCTCTACATTTTCCACTTCTTCATCTACTGCTTCCAGCTGTTTCTTGATTTGAGAGACCCTTGTAAAGTAAGACTGGATGGTTTCTGCAATCTGGATCTTTACATTCTTCAGTTGGTTTCTCAGAGTCATCTTCCAGTTTATGTTCTTCCCTTCAAACAATTTGGTTATGGCATCAAACATAGCTTTAGGTGTCTTAGGGAGGACACTTGTGGTATGAGGTGATCCTTGATTGAATCAGAAATAATCCTCTTTTCCATAACCAACTTCTTCTTGTGTAAGGCCTTAGCCTCATCTCCCTCTAGAAATGGAACCTCCTCACTAATATAGGAGTCCAACTCATTTTCTTCCAGGAAAAGGGAGATCCTATACTTCTAGGCTCAGAAGTTATCAGCTCCCTCAAGATTTTCATCAAGCTTGGTATGATGAGACATCTTAAACGAGAACCTCAAATGGAAATACAAAAGATTTAGATCTTACTAGGTCAAGATGTTGGATCTGGATTTGGAGCTGGAATTCTACAGTGCTGGTTCAGGAGCAGATTAGGGTTTTTCTTTTCTGGATTTATGTCCAACCAAATTCTTTGATCTTGATATCTAAACTTCAATTTTGAGAAGGAGATCAATCCATGCCTGGGATCACTGAAAAATTCCACTTCTGTGGAAAGCCCTAATTTCTGGTAGCAGTGTCAGGTCCAAAACTGAAAAACCTCAGAATTGGATTCTGCTTCAATAGAAAGATGCGCCCTAGGGAAGAGAGTTATTCCAAACTTCTTTTGCTAAAAATCTATGGAGAGAGATCCACAAAGTAGGAATCCCTAGTTCCCGCAGCTGCACAATGTCTTCTTCTCAGGTTAGCTCTGATACCATGTTAGATTTTTAACATTAAGCTAGCATTATATTAGGATCTTTAACTGAGAGAATAACAAGCACATCAATCAAACACAAGAGACAATGAAAACAGTGTTTATCCTCAGGGAAATCATAAATGGAGAAAACCCTGCAACTTCCTCACAGATAGAATTAGCACCAAAAGTAAAACCCCAAAACAGTAAGATGATCTCCCGACAGTAGTAACCTCTTTCTTCCTAACCCCAGTGTCTTCCTCTTCCTCAGCTATGCGCTACGACTGAGTGTGAGTGAGTGTGTGATAAATAGAGAGGCTAGCTCTTTATTTATACTAATTCTCGAATTGAATAAACCCTACTAGGGCTGACTTCTCTAGGAGAGTCTAATAACCCTAGTGCCCAGAAACTGTGGGGACTTTAACCCTTGATCAATAGGAGGGTTACCCAAATATTATTTGACATGACTTGTTTACATTATAAAACCTCCCAATAGGATCATCATGGCATGACATGACTCAAGTACATTACAAACACATCCCAGAATAAACAGTAGGGTACAATACATAATATATACAAGTGAATAAATTCCAAAGTTACAATTACATCAACAATAACTCCCATCCATATACCTCGTATCATTCAATCCAACCCATGTCTCCATAGTACCTACAACCCTCGCACACTAGGTCTTTACTCGTTGGATTTCATTTTTAATATACCTTTTTCACATATGACCATCTTAATCCACAATTACAAAGACAATAGAAACCTACCTCTTGGTCCTTGGAATAATTCCATTTCCACGTGGCAGTAAGAGTTGACTGTTTCAACAACAAACTCAGGAATATATCCTTCCAAAATAGTGTGGATCCACACTTTGACAACCCTTGATGCTTTGTTGTTGACCCTTTTCATCCACTAGATCAGTTCATGGGTCCAATAGGTAGTTTCGCCACCTTGGAAGTTCCTTTTCTGGAAGGTCAATTGCACCATCCACTCATACATAATTATCGAGAATTCAGAAAATAAACTTTCATGAATGTCGAAGTAGATATTCATTCCCAACCACTCTTCTGCAAACAATATGGAGCTCTGGTTTTCTTCTACTACGAATTTTCAAGCCTTTTGATCAAACCAGTCCCGGATCTTCAGTTTCGTTGGATGCCACAACATATCCTCGTCTTCTTCTCACTAAGGTCCCGCTAATAGAACCATTTGTTGACACAATCTTGTCGATAGGGGTTCATTGACTTTCGACTCTCTTTTCTATGCGATCCACCTAAACATCGGCTCAGATAGGTTTTACCCTATCCAGTAACACCTACAAAGCATATGAGGTATTACCTGAGATGTTTGAGGGAAGGATGCAAGAACCAATTTTTTGCAGTAAAGAAGAGTACTTGCACAACTATTCCTTCTATATCGCAGTACTAGCCAGAAATCCAGATGAGGATCTTACTTTAACATAAAGTATTCATCATCAGTCACATCATAAATCATGCATTTTCATTCGCACCAAATTCATTACTCCATCATGTTATTACTCAGCAAAGAGATCGACAAGCATAAATGCATTCATTATGTGAAGAAATACCATTAGAAGTAAGGCATTAAGAGATTATACCACATCATGCATCATTTATATCACACTAATTAACTACAGAAACAACCGTCACATGATCAAACACCGCATCACAGACCTAATACACATGGAAATTCCAACAACACTTGCATCTTATTATCCTTCTGTTGAGGCCTGGAAATTCACAGGCAACAACAGTAAGGGATTCTCCCCAGTCAACGTTCCCAACTAGCCCATGACTGTTTGGTGTAGGGAATCCATCCGGTTTGCGGTTCGGCTACCATAGGTCAAGTAACAAAAACAAAAGGTTTTACCGGTTGTGGCCCGGTCCACCGTGTATATTTTTGTATTTTTTGACTTAAGTATGATATGCAAGTGCCTATTTAACATGCAGACTGATAAAGATGCAGGGAGCAGTCACAATGTGATGCGCAGGTTCTTACCTCTCGTCTTAAACTCTCTCGCATCTAAATCACACACAGCAAGAAATTACAACTAACTACCTAACATATCCCTAGGGAGAAAAGTTATCATTTATTAATGAGTAATGTAATTTGTACATGCATTATGAAAAATCATAGCTAGCTGATACTTCTTTCAAAATGCATGAACATTAAAAGATATTTGAACAACCAGATAGCCAATTGTCTATGAACAACACTCATTACTCATAGTGGAAATCTTCATAAAATAAACCAGAGAACATTCATACAAGAACATAGGTTCAAAGAGTTAGAATGGTCTCACAGTTAATGGACACAAAGCTGAAAACAAAATAGTTCCTCTTCAACAAATCCATAGCACAACATTTGAATATTCCACCAAGCTTTCTCCAACAGGCAAACTGTAATTATCTATTGCAAAAGGAAATAGTTCTTCTTACAATATGTCTTCACAAATCTAACTGGGAAAAAGTCCCCGTAACTTCTAACTTTCAAATATTTAAACAAAATCAGTAGACCGCTTGGGTCCCCCCCCAAACGTGTGACTCTTCAGTTCTTCGAGTGTTTCATATTCCTCCTTTTCATCTTTTCTGTGCAAGCTCATTATCTGCTAAGTAACTGACGGACTTTTCAGATCTGCGTATTTTGTTGCTTTCGATTTTGTCTTTTCCTTCGCTTGTCTCCCTTGCAACCCTGCCAATTTTGATTTGATTTACAATGTCCAGCTACACCTTCATGCCTTGGTAGTCCGACCAATCCCTTGAGTCCACCTGCAAATAAACCAAAATGCATCATTCATTGGATTTGCGTTCCAAAACAAAGCAGCAAATTATATTACTGAAATAGCTAATCCACAAGAAAAGACCAGGTGCACCATCGTCAATTTACAAATGCCGACAACACTACCTCGTCCTCCTACGGGCTCGTGATAAAAACACCAACTACGGAAAATGGGAGGAAACCGACATCGAAAGCAAAAGCTCTGCCCAGCCGCAACGGTGGAAGAGTAAAGGCTACAGGCATGCGACGGGAGGGCGGGAAAACTCAATTGCAACTCGGAAGGATAATGACATCGGAATCCAAATGGTTTTCCCAGCCGCAATGGCGGAAGGGGCACAACTACGGGCATGCAACGAAAAAGTCAACACGCATCGGCAGCAGAGCGCTTTTTTACTTTGGATTGCTACTTGATTTGGGAGCTGCAACGACGAAAGTGAAAAGGTTAGGGACACGAGACCTGAGGGCAGGAAGACTCTCAATCGGAAGTCGGAAGACATTTTACATCGGACGCTAAATGGATTTCCTAGCCGCAACGGCGGAAGAAGAAAAGATACAGGCAAGCGATCATAAGACCAATACGCATCGACGATCGGAGCGCTTCACGCTTCAAGTGGAGAAATGATTTGGGAGCCGCAATGGCGGAAAAAGAAAAACTACGGCTTCCGATCAAACAAAATTGACGCCCGACCAATAGAAAAATTAGGTTCTTAGACAGCTTTAAAACTCAGCGACGGTAAACCTGTTTTACCTCCGCAACAGTGGCTTTCCGAAGAATAATAAAGTCCGATTCATCCTCAGCTAACAAACCAAACTCACATCTATGACTAAATGCAAAATTCAAACGTAGGAAACCTCCGAAAACAGGCCAAGAGTTAATCCTCTAACATCATCCAAAATTGAAGTACGACCACAAAGTTCAAATGATCCAACGATTAAAAGTAACGCTAAATCATATGGAGGGGCCCAAAATTTAAAAAATTTGGGGAAATAGTTGCAGCCGCAACAGGTTCCTCGCTGCTTCTTGATTGCAGGCTGGCAGCAGACAGGCGGGATGCCAATGGATGCGCTTTTGAAACCGACAACAACAATTGATTTGATTGAGCAACAAACTGAGCAAACAAGCTGAGACTGTATCCAAAGGCAACAATCAAGTTTGATCAAACAGTTTCAAGCGTTAAAGGAAAATCTAAAACAAATGGGAGATCAATCCAAGCATTAGAAATCTTTCTAGAAAATCATTTGAACAAATCAAAGAAGAAAATCAAACTAATCGAAGCAAAGGAGGGTCCTGAAATTTTTTGGAATTTTGGGAAAATGTTGCAGCTGCAACACCTTCATAGAGCAACATACACCTTCAAAATAGTTTGCAAGACAGATAAAGACAAGATTCGCTCTAAGCATACAATCTCATATCTCTCCAAAACATATCGTGATCAAGATTCAAATATTTTTTTTCTACTACATTTCTAATTCCTTATATATGCTTGTGCCTTTCCAAAATGGTCCACATCTAACTAAATTTATAACTAACTTAGATCAAAAGTACCAAAAGTGCCACTAAGTCGAACCTTGTCGACATCTTCATCTTGCGCAATCGTCTTTCGCCTTTGTCACTATTCACCACGTGCATCCAATCCACCTTCCAACATCAAGAGTGAAGCTGAAGAAGAGAAATTACACAAGTCAAAGGTTTAGAGAATATTTGTAATGCGGATTTCTCCCCTATTACATGCAAAAGCACCAACCTTAGATCGTTGTGATTGTAAGGAAGAGTTCAATGGAAAATAGAAAAGCAAACTAAACTAATAACGGAAAGAAAATATTTTTAGCATGTTTCAACATGTATATCGGCTAACTAATGAAAATAAACAAAAAAATTAAACACACCTTTCTCTTGTAAGATGGGACACTATAGCCGTCCTCAGAAGTGGTTCCGCATCTCCATAGGTCGGTTCTCCAGTTGTCTCCATGAAAAATTGTCAAACAGGGAATGGATCCAAAGTGGGTACGGAGAATGTCTCAACATACACCGTGGGAAATGATATGGAAACGTGAATTATGGCAGGGGAGTATGTGGAATACTTGAGAGCACAAGTGTCACAGTGTAACCACAAATGAATGAGGAAAAAAGGTGTTTTGGGAGATCCCTTCACAATGTATTTATAGTATGGTCCTAGGGTTTTTTGACCCATGGTATTTTTTCTATGGTTTTTTAACCCTTTCTTTTTTTTAGGGGTTTTGAACCTTTTTAGGGTTTCTTAACCCTTTTGGGGAGAGAGTGGGGGTAAACCATTGTAAATAATGATGTTTTGGAACATTTTTGGTGGAAATACAATTGTGAAGGTCAAACATAAGGGAAATATGGTAGTAATATGATGTATGTATGTGGTTTAGACCATATAGAGCTTGGTGAACACTTTTTAGTGTTAACAATAGTCCATAAAATGCAACAATGGTGGAGTTGTTGTGATCAGTCTCCAACTGGGATATTGTTGGTTGTGGAGCCTAATCTTCTGAATTCAGAGATTTTAGTATTCATCCTTGTTTGTACCCCAGCAGCGTCCCCCCAAGGGTCTAGTGAGGACCATCCCTCCCGATTTGGGGATCATTGGGCCAGCACCCCCAAGAAGGGGGTCTGGGGGGGAATCCCCCAAAAGATATTTTTGGTATGTTTGTTGGCCAAAATTTTACAAGCCCATGGTATTGGATGACCCATGGTATTTTCCCATGGTAATTCCCCTATAAAAGGAAAGCATTGTAACACGATTGTGAATGGTATTGTAGTATTGTAAAACAATCTCTGTGATTTTGTGAGAGATACTGTGAGATATTGAAGAAGAAGTGAAACTGGTTTATTGTAGGTTGTATCCCTTCATTTTTCTAGATGGTATAATAATAAAAGGATTGACAATTTTTGTGTGGACGTAGCCCACCGTGGGTGAACCATCTTATATTCAGTGTCTCTCTTGTAATGCGTTTAGGTTTTAATATTTTCATCTTGATTAATTGTTATTACTTTGCGATCCTATTTTTCTAACACTCCAACCTCAGGTTCTTATAAGTCCCTTTGAAAATTGGGCCCTAAAATTCGTAGTACATATCAACCCCTATCCAAAGGTAAAAAGTATATTTGGTTTGTACAAACTATGTTACTAAATTGGTGGAATCAAAATACTTACCTAGAGAAACAAATTAGAAGGTAGTAATAGATTTATTGTTTGGTAATATTTTTGTTCTCTTTGGTGTACCCAGAGATATTGTTATTGACCAAGGTGTTTAGTTCACATCAAATTTTATGTAGGAAATTAACCAAATATATCAAATTTCACACATGAAATCCACTCCATATCATCCACAATACAATGGGGAAGTACCGTCAACAAATAAGGTTTTAGAGGCAATTCTGAAAAAAACAGTACATATGCACAAAAATGATTGGTAAGAGAGGCATGTAGATTCCTTATGGGTGTACATAACAACATGGAGTATTACTAGAGGATTTTCTCCATAGGAGATGGTTTATGTAAAATAGATCCTTCTTCCAATATAATTTCAAATCAAGACTTCCAAGATGGCAATATAATTGGGCATGGATTTAAGTTAAGTGCAAAGGAAGCAAGTTGTACAATTGAATGAGCTGGATGAAATGCGTTAAGAAGCTTTCCAACACACTAATCTCATCCATAAACATATGGAAAAATGGAACGACGAGTTTGTTAAAAAGAAGCAGTTCAAGGTAAGACACTTGCCACTCCTTTTTTATTCCAAGTTAAAAAATTTCAAAGGGAAATTCAACACACATTATCTTGGTTCTTATAAATTTGAAGCTACTTATGAAAGTGGATATATCAAGGTTAGAACGGTTGATGATGAAGAGGTTTCCTTCTTGGTCAATGGGAACATGCTTAAACTATATTAAAAGCTCAAATCAAAGGAATAATGTGTCAAAGGTATTATGGAATGAGATGAATTGGAGGTGATAAGCAAGGGGGATGTCCCCTATGCTTCTTCTTCGTCCTCCTAGTTTATTTGATTACTGATAAATACATAAACACACACACATGCACACACATATATATACACACACATATATATATACATACATACATACATATATATATATACATACATACATACACACACACACACACACACACACACACACACACACACACACACACACACACACACACACACACACATATATATATATATATGTATGTATGTATATATATGTATGTGTATGTATGTATATATATGTATATATAAAAGTAAATAAAATATATTTTTCTACTGTGAAAAGCAAAATTCCTAGCAAAGGAGAGCCAAAACCTCCTTGAAAACTAGATTATGGCTATTGAGGTCCTTAATAAATTTTGTTGGTGATTTTATCTTCATATATTATTTTAATCTTGTGTTATATTAATGGAGGATTCCCTAAGGTCTTCCTTCCATCAATCTTGTCCCATAGACTCCAACTCATTATCTGGGACCAAGACCAGAGATCAATGATGCCTTGAAACTTGTATGCCTCAATGACAACATCTCTCGCTAGCAACAATGAGGATGCATCAATGCCTCTTGATTGTTAGGTCCTACAAAATTCTTAAAAAATACTAATTTATTTGTGCCATAAGGATGCATCAAAGTACCTTGGATCTCATTGACATTATTGGTGAGAATCCTCACATTGGTTAATAACATTCATTAATGGCCAAATCCAATGAGTCATATTTATGTTTGATATTAAGAGAATCTATTGACATGAATGGGATTGTACATGGGGGATGAATTTGAATACTTTCAACAATCTATCGTAGCATGCAAAATTATTAGAAAGGTGAACATTAAAATTCTTGATCAAATTCTCTTGTCCTTTCAATCTCAATAGGTGATTTTCATAAATAAAAACAACTAGGGTTCTATATTTCAACAATGATATATATTGTTGCAACAAAGAAACCAAGAAGACTATTCCTGTTTGTGTTCCTATTCTTGTCCTTGTGCTTGTTTGTGCAGAAGTATTTATTCCAAAATCTTATCTATACATCATAATTATTCTCCTATATCTAGCTAGGGAAGCATTAGTAAGCATTATTTATGGAAACAAGTATGTTTTATACTTCAGAATGTACTACAACATTCTCAAAAGCATTAGGTAATTGAAACCATGTGAAATTTCTTTTGTTTTCAACTCGTTCAAATTAATGAAGAATTATGATACTTAAGAACCCTCTTCAACGATTCGAATGCCTAAATTTCTTAACCTTGGGAACCATAATTTCTAATGGCATTGGACTCCTATCCTAGATCATTACTTTATAATCATATCATCCAAACCCATAATTGAACTTATAATCATTTCAAATTTATAAATTCAACATGAAATCCTCACATACGACTAGTCATTTTTTGAACCTTCTCATGTATGCCAATTGATCTTTTGTACACATTGAATTAGATCATGACAACTTTGTCATGGTCACAATTCCCTTTAAACATGATCCTACTTTCACGTCCCTCTACTTTACCCACCATACCATTATATCCATGCCTTTTCATTCATAACAAGCTACTCATATCCTAATGATATGAACCAAAACATCAAAGAAGGATATTACACTCCTTCAATTGAGGATTGCATCGAATCATGAGAATTATGTTGAGGTTTGAGTTAAATGACATCGAACTCCCAATGCCAACCCGCGATATTTGTTGGAATGTGGCACTAAGGTAACCTTTCAAAGGTTATGCAGAAGTAATTTGAATTTTCCATGGCTGAAGGTACAAAAATCATCATTTTAAATGAAAATTATTACGGTTTCCACCAATGATTGTCCAATCAATCCTCAATGTAATCATTTCCAAGACACCCTATCCTATCTAAGTTACTAAATAGGCTAATAATATCATGAATATTAATCTTCATGATCATGATTCTATTTCCCTTTTCATTTCCACCTCTTACTGCTTCTTCCATATATCTTTAAAACCATTATATCTTTCCCAATTTTGGACATTCCATTTAAGTTTGTACAGATAGAGCTCACAATTCTTCTTCACAAAGAAAGAAGTGATGAGGTTCATGATTAGGTATGATCCAAAATGGGTTGTAATATTGGATTATTATCCAGAAATAAAGAAGAATATTTGAAAGACAGGTTGGTTACCATTCTTTTCAAATTTATGCAACCATAACAATAAGGTAATAATGGCCTTTGCACAAAGTTTTGATGGGGTTAAGGTTCAAGTCGAGGATATAGAATTTTAGTTATTAGAATAGTTAATTGTGGAGGCAATAGAGCTACCTCATGATGAATAATGTTGGTTTAAAAAACAACTTCTAAGAAGGAAGTATGGATTCCCATTTTGGTCGAATCATGCACTAACCCCACCTAGTCAAATGGATTGTCGAGATATTGTTTGAAGAAGAAGTACACAGATATTATCATTAATTTCCTTTGGAAGTATATAACCTGTGAGTGCTAATACAAGTTAAGATTCCTCTATAATATTCTCTTATTGGGGAAATTTAAATAACATATATTTAATTTGAAAAGGGTGAATGCTGCAAAAACAAGGACCAGGAATATGGTGCAGAATACCTATCATAATGGCCTTTTCAATTTTTTGGTGATGGGATATTTTAAGAGAAGACAAGACCATTGGGGTGAATTCTTTGAATGTAATCAATTTGCAGATGAAGGAACTGTGGGTTCATAGAAGCCAAAGAACAAGCCTAAAACTAAATAAGAACATCAAGATAACACTGAAATAGGGAAATAACATGAAGTAAATGTTTAGGATCATACAATTAATACAAAATTAGGATAATTGCAGGGATCTAATGTAGAATCTAGAGGCAAACTTGAAACTCATACATAAATTTGGGAAAGTGATGATGATGTCCATATTATTTCGATCCCTATGAAGCAACATAAGAGGAAGCATCCAATGAAAAGGGCTAAGGAGAATTTAGAGTCTCCACTATGACAAATAATAACCAATATTCAAGTGACCAAAATGCAAGAGGAATCTAGGATAAGTCCTAAAGGAGAAGAATGTGAGGTAAATTTTGAAAACCTTTCTCAAGAAAATACGAATGAAGAAAAAATTGAAAAGTTTCATAAGAAAAAGAGGACTAGAGCTTCTTTCAAAATTGTAGATGTTTAGGAAGAACCATAGGGTTATGAACAAATGCACAATGACCTTGAAATATGGGATCCCATAAAAGGAAGAATAATTTTATGACCACCTCCTAGGATTGAAAGGATGGAAGACACACCAAGTGATGAATTACCAAGTTTTAGTAATGAGAAGCAATCCCACGAAGGAAAGGAAATTAAAAAATTAAAAGCAAGGATTGAGGAAGTGGCTATAATAGAAAGGTACGTCAAAACAAATAATTCTCTGTTAAGGGACTTTAGGGCTAGATTCAAGGAGGAATGTAAGTCACTGAAGGATGAAAGTTGGAAGTTGCTCAAATGGAGAAAAGACGGTACAAGAGGTATAAAAAGCTCCACTTAAGAAACTGGAAAATTCATATTAATTTCATAGATTCTCACACATACTCTAGAATCGATGTACTTGTTCATGAATCCACTCAGACCTAAGTCATATCTGAATTAGCACAAAGAAAGGGTGTTACAATTTTTTATGTTTTAGTATGAATATTTTTTGCACGAGTACATGCAATTCCTCAAGCTTAAGGGAGATGTAGAGTCCCTATTTTGGAATTTTTGGAGTATCTATACACCTTTATTTTTCCATATTTCCTCTAAACTACCCTTATTTTCCACCTCTAATAGCCTAATTTTATACAATTTTCCTAAGAAGTTGCATCTTAGGTTCAAACGTACAAAACCTTACCTATGTTCATAATTTATTTATTTATTTAGAATAAATTGAATATTAATTATTTATGGTTGATGAGGTTATAGGATTAGGTTCTTGCATCAAGTTTCAACGACGTTTGTCCATTTTTGATAGCGTCCTCCATTTACGACGATGCCATAATTAGTGAGAGTACATACGATCTTCATGTAAAAAGGGGAGATTATATGGATATTGTACGAAATCATGTCAAGATGGTTATGCGTTGTCCAGATCAAACTAAATTGTCACTAGGAAACCACCATCTCAAGATATTTGGTTCTATTCATTGTTCCTACAACACAAAATATTGAGGAGAGATTCCATGCCTTCAAACATGAAATATCATGACGAGGATGAACCTTTTATTTTTATGCCGTTAGGCGTTTTTCTCCAAACAAGTTCGGAATACAACTATTCCTTTTCGTTGTCTATAGCTCGAATCGGATGCTGCCACGTGTTTGATGTTTGTCTGTTGCTTTTAAGGTTCGGCCGCATGTTGGTTTTAAGCTTCATGCTGTTTCTTCACGAAAGCATTGAATTTGTGCAGAAGCTCACGGACTGAATCCTACCTCTTCCCATACCTCTGTGCAGAAGCTCACGTACTGAATCGTACCTCTTCCCATACCATTTATTCGATCAACTCCATGTTCTTCACAAAAGCATTGAATCTGTGCAGAAGCTCACGGACTGAATCGTACCTCTTCCCATACCTGCACAAGATTGAAAGAAAAAACATTAAACTCTAGCTTTGCAATGATTGTTGACTGTTGAGTGTGGCATTTATTCTCGGTTTGGAGGTCGTTGAACATCTTCTCATCGCGACCGCCCCTCCCTGCTGCATAAATGGGTTTGCACAGAGAAGTTGCGTGGGTTTGCACAGAGAAGTTGCAGGAATTCTGATTCAAACAGCCACAGAACTACAAAAACACAGGTACACAATTTCATTTCGAAACCCCTGAATAGCTTAGAATATTTTGTATCTGTGATTGAAATTCATGCCTGCATTTCGTTGTATGATAATCCCAAACACCCTGAATTTGCCTTGCCTGATTAAGGGTTTGAACGGTTCCAGCTATTTTTCAGCTGTGTTCGCTCAGTTGTTTTCTTTTTAAGGAGGGTTCATTTTCCGTGTTCAGAAAGCTTCACATTCCCCACTTCTACCTCCTGGGACGGAGTGTCAGCAGCTGGGTCTGTGAGCACCGGCGCTTCATCTCTGTCAAATTAGCCCTGGACATAAGCCGGAAAAGAGGGGAAATCAACCTTGCTTTCATGGCAATATCCAAGATCATCTCTGCCAAATTAGCCGTGGACATAAGTTGGAAAAGAGGGGAAATTAACCTTGCCTTCGCCGACATTTTTCTCATCCTTTAATTGTATGTCATCTACTAGTTTTTGTTCGGGATACTTGTATCGAGTATTACTCTTTTGTACTTTTACCGAGTGTAGTAAGCGTTATTCCATCGTTATAAATATGTTTTGAACAAAGGTTCACTAAAAGTTCCTTGTACCGGATGCAAAAACCTTACTGAACTTTGTTCTTCAGCAAAACCTGAAGCTCTTGAAACTTCTATAGAAGGTTTCATGAATTTACCCGAGCAGATATCTAAGTTTGTTGTCGATATGGAATCCTAGACTAACAGTGTTCCTATTGATAGAGATGTCAAATAAAAAGTGGCTTATTACTCATAGATGTGGGATTCTGCTACAGCATGGATTGAAACAGCCTTATCAAGTGATATGAAGAATTTCCCTGTTATCCATGAATTAAAGCACCATACAGCTGTAGAAGAATCAACATTGAGAAGGGTGAAAAGTTGTCTGGGTAAGGCATCTGAAGATGTTAACAAAAACTCACTAGGGGGTCTTTTGACTGGAGGTTCAATTCCTTCTCTATCTGTTAAAGACCATTAAGTCAATCTATGTCCTTTTCTAATAAAATTGTATCAAGGATGACATTGGTAGAATGTAAAAAAACCAATGACAACTTAATATTAGAAAGAAAAAAAACAATCCAAATTTGGGTTCAAATAATTTGAGATCGACAAAAATATCACACCAAAGGATTCACGACAAACCACCAATCCCCACAGAACGACAGCCTATTAATGTGCCTTACTGTAGGAGAAAGAACGTGTTCTACATAATAGCACTTGCAAAGTAGGTTAAAACAAGCTGAAAACTGGTTTACAAAGTTCTTGGAGAAGGCCTTTGACAAGGGTTCTAGAATTGTCAAGTCGTCGGAAGATGCTAGGAAACATAAAGAAGATTCCCCTAGGGTTCATAAATGGTATTTTAGGAGATGAGTACTGCTGAACAAAATCACCAAATGGGTGGAGTAGTCAGATAGCAGCAACAGATGGTTAAATCCAGATGCTGCAGAGACAGTTAAAAAGTTGAGACCGAGTCTGAAAAACTCCTAATGTTTTTCTGAAACAGAGAAACTTCAAAATGAAAGACACCACTCTTTGATTAATTGGTTGTATTCTAGTGGAAATTTAACAGGTAAGAGATTTGGATAGTTATGATTGCTTGGGAAATCCAGCAACTAAGATAGATTCCATAAGTTGGAAAAAATGCGAGAAAATAGAAATCCTGAATAAACACTCTGCAAAGAATAAATGCAGTCTATGTTTCGCTTGGCTTAAAAAAGCAAACCTAAAATTCAGGTTAATCTTGTATGATAGTATGGTATCGATGTGCATTACATTTTTTGCAATATAATAGAATTTGACATGTATCTTGTTTTCAATGCAAAGTCCTTAATTGCCATAGACAATGATGATTGAAAATTAGTAAGTGGCAGGAGAGGAATTCTGAGAACATGGATGCCTGTTAGCCTATCATGGGGTTATGCCCTACATTTTTTTAAGCCTAAATAACTTCTCAGAAATATCGCCTCCTGACGGTTTTCTTTTAGCAGGGACTGCTATATTTCCCATAAAGATATGATTAATCGTTAACTGTAATGAATATTCCATTAAAAACAAAACTTTTACAATTTTTATGATAGAATTATGTATCTAATATAATTGCACAACTTCAAACTGATTGTACCTATGCACTTCCTGATAACCATATAGAATATGAAAGATATGCAACATCTTTCAGGTTTCAAATACGATATGTTTGTGAGCCAGGCTAGCATGGTCTATGTAACTGTTTAAAATTTTTGTAATATTTGACAAGTTAATGTAGGATTTTCCCTTCCCCTCCCATTACTGAGGAGAGGTGTACCAATATCATATGGACAGATGGTGGCACATTCCACCCATCAAACTAATTCATCCTGGTAATGCAGCAAATTTCTAGATTGTATACATCCACAAGTCGTTCAACTCCAATTGTATACATCCACAACTCCTGCAACTCCAGAAATTGAATAGCCTTGAAAACTAATTATACAATTTAAAAGGGAAAAATAATGTGGTATCCTTGAGATATAATATTTACTACTATGAACACCAACCTTGGAGTAAGAAAAGACTATATAGTGCAGTAGGCATGAAAATAGGCAAGTTTCCTAATTTGGACCAAACTTCTGCAACACCGGAAAATTAACTTTTGCAACACGTAAGCGTGAAAACCCATGCCCATACCGAGAACGACCACGACAACATAGTGGGTAAACATAAAAACCAACAGACAAACATCAAACACGTGCCAGCATCTAATTTGAGCTATAGACGACGAAAAGGAACAGTTCTTTTCTGAACTTGTTCACGGTCCCATGCCAGCTCAGATTCCCTCCCAAAGATGGCATGATTAGCTGAATAATAGTTTGTTTTGGTATACTTCATATGATTATACTTATAGTTAAGTTGTAAATGTCTTGTAGTTCCAATTTTGATGGAGAAAAGTGGTTGCAGATCTAGGAAAGGTACCACTCCATCCTAACTTTGGAGAGAACAAAAATGGGAAATTGTAGGTGAGATATCATTGAACATTACCCACTTTCATGATTGAATAGAACATATCCATTATTTATATCTCTCGTGAATATATCTTAAAGACTGTCTTGCATGGTAATATCAAAGACAGTCTTGCATGGTAATATTGGTGATAATTGGCAAACGCTGATTTCTTCTAGGAATGGACTGGATTGGTTCCAAAAAATATTAACTATCTAAACTTAATGTAGGAGACACTTATCATTTGGGATGTGCTATAAATGAATCCATAGCTCACTACCACGTAATCAATCTAACGCCTTTATTCATTCTAAAATATGGCATTGTTGAATAATAGTTTGTTTTGGTATACTTCATATGATTATACTTCTAGTTAAGTTGTAATTTTGTTGGAGTTCCAATTTTGATTGAGAAAAGTGGCGGCAGATTTGGCAAGGTGCTACTCCATCCTAACTTTTTAGAGGAACCACAATGGGAAATTGTAGGTGAGAGCTCATTGAACATTACCCACTATCATGATTGAATAGAACATATCCTTTATTTATGGTAATATCAATAATAATTGGCAAATGTTGAATTCTTCAAGGAATGGACTCGATTGGTTCCAAAAAAATATTAAATATCTAAAATTATTGTAGGAGAGACTTATCCTTTGGGACGTGCTTTCACTGAATCCATAGTTCACTACCAGGTAATCAATCTAAAGCTTTTCTTCATTCTGAAAGTTGACATTGCTTAAACTACATTTGTCATGGCATGGTGTAGAGTACTTCTATATTAATTGGAAACTTTATTATATTGTTGTGTGCAGTATTTCAAGGAAAATCTAGATTTCCATAACCCAAAATACAACACAAAATACAGAGTGTACACTGAGAAATGAGAGCTGGAGAACATTATTATGTCTTGGGGTCACAACGAATACATGTACTACATGGTAATTTACTTTAAAAAATGAAGATAACATATCATTCCATTTCATGTTCAAATGTATTGTTTCTTTGTTATATTCATGGATACCTAAGCAAATATGTAATGCATGGAACAAGTGGCTAGAATGAACAAGACAACATTACCTCTAGAAGCTCTGTTCATCATATGATTTCACTCCTTTCACGGTGAGCAAAGGAAAGTGCCATTTGCTATCTTAAACATGACAAATTGATTTAACTTGACTAAGAACGATTGCATGCACTAATTGAGTAGGTATTTCACACATTTCAAATATTATGTTGCTAGCCCTTTAATGTGCATTGTTTATACTAAAGAAATTATTATGCAGTGTGTAGGATGGTGTAACAATACATCGTGTTCAAAGTGCACACACTTTGCATTGGGTTGTTCTTCTCTGTACATGTGAAACGCAATGGCATTTACAGACATTTTAAATGGCCTTCAAACATAAAATCTAGGTATTTTAAGTCTTAAAGCCATGTCATTTTACCCTATTCTTCAAAGGATATACAGATATAAATTCATCCTCTCGAATATATTTATTCTATAAAATAAATTAATTTGTGAACAAACTCTTGAATTTATATTTTTTTGTTATTCAAATAGGGCAAACTTTCATACCATGATTTTCCAATGTCCATCAACTAACTATAATTTGTATAACTTCCTACAAAAGGTCATTTGCATAGTTTTATGTTTTCTAAAAGAAGATTACGAGTAAATTTTTCCACGTCTTATTGAAGCCAAAACTCGATATTGTGTCTGGTTGTGAGACACTGGAGATATGGAGAACGTAGACCTAGTATGTTAGTGTTAATACCTATTAAAGGACTTTTAAAATATGTTAACAAATATTATTACAATTCTATATTAGTTGAAACTTTCCACTCATATTCAATCATCTATGTATAGGCTGCAATGTGTTTGAATTTCTGCTATTAATTTGAATTATAGTTGGTAGTTGTGTCTTTTGATGCATGTACGCTGATCTATACTCAAAATATCTATCATTTTGTATCATATTTAAATATTGCACCTATTTTTTATATTGGCTACATAGTTTGGCATAGGAGAATATGCAGGTTGAAATCAATTCCAGGAAAAAGTGAAGTTGTTGGGTTGAAGTCCCGAAGAAGATAAAAAATAACAGGATGCAATGTGAGTGAATTTTTGCTGTTAATTTAAATTATATTTGGTGGTTGTGTTTTTTTGATGCATGTCCTCTAATCTATATGCTTAACATATGCATCATTTTGTATCATATCTAAAGCTCGCAGCCTTAGTTGCAGCATTGCATACATAGTTTGGTATAGGAGAATGTATAGGTTAAAAACCATTCCAGAAAAATTTGAAGTTGTTGGGTACAAATCCTATAGAAAAGACTGCTGATTTTATTTGAGTTTGCATAGTGAGAAACAAATGGATCATTCAACTTCCAAGGGGCATCAAAGACCACAAAGAAGAGTGGTAGATGTAGTTGACTGTGTTTCATAAATATTGATATTTCTCTTTGCATGGTTGGTTGCCATTGAATTGGCAAAGAGAAGATGTATTACACCAACCCTAAACATGAGATTGAAGTTTTTAAAGAAGTGGATGTTACAAGGGAACGTGTATCCAAGGATGGAGAAGAATAATATAAAATTTGGTAGAAAATCTTAGAGTTGAAAACTCTAAACATGTGAGTGAAGTTGTTACAATGGAACATGTATCCAGGGATCACTACTACAGGTTGGGGATGTTTGAGACAATTTTTAAAGACAAAACCTATATATTGTCTCAAATACTTGAGTTGAATGGTTTTTATTTTTATTTTTAAAGTTTATAATAATTAAGAAGAGTTTCAAGACAATATATATATTTTAAAAGATTGTTTTTTTTTTTTTTAATTTTTTGGTTTTTGTAGTTGCTATTTTTTTTAAAGGTAAAAGTGATTTTATGATGGAGGTAAATAATATTGAGATTTTGCATGAAGCTTTTCATTCATGAATGGAATCAAATGGAAGGGAGGTAAAGGTATATTGAGTAAAGGCAATGCAGTCGCATCACTCTATAACAAGCCCTCTATCCACCCTCTTTCAAAAGCTTTCTAAACTTAATTTGCATGTAGAATATTCACTCATTGTAATTCACTCCTTTGCTCTAAGATACATGAATTGTTTTGAAACCAACACAGAT
>LPNX010810769.1:46653-61164 GCA_001517045.1 Pseudotsuga menziesii | reverse complement strand
TTTATTAAATAGTGAGAGAACTAAATTTCCAAGTCTGTATATTATATTATATTATTTTTATTTTTATGTTAATCTAAATGTTCTCTCTTTACAAAAATTTAAATGTTGCATTTTATTTTTTTATTTCATTTTGTTTAATTGAAGTGTTATATATATATACCAGGAGATTTCTCTGATTCTAAGACGACCGCCTTGCTTCTCAGATATTAGGTAAGGTGGCAAGCTCTGTTCTGCTATATTTTTCAAATGCCTTTGAAGTCTAAATTAGCGGAAAGTAAGGATACTCTTACCTCGGCACATATTATTTAATGCCTTTGTATCCAAATCCAAACTTTAACCAATTGACTGCAATTCGAGTCAAATCTGGTTCATTGTATGGATTATATACTCAGTGTGAGAGTATAAATTACAGATGATGTAGGGTCTATTTCTGCTTGGAATTTTAATCTTATAAATTACAGATATGAAGCAGGGTTGTTTCTGCTTGGATTTTTTATCTTGCCAGTAGGGTTATTTCTGCTTGGATTTTTTATCTTGCCAGTAGGGCTATTTTTGCTTGGATTTTTTATCTTGCCATTTGTTTGTAGAAAGACTCAAAGAAACACTCAGTGTAATGAACCTGCTTATCTATACTAACACCTGTTTCAAAAACCATATATGAACAAGTGTCCACCATTTTTATTTGACTATTGTGCTTATTAATTGTGTTGTTAGTAGGTTAAAATACAATCGATGCTAATGAGTTGCCTATTTAGCTAACAGGACTGGAATCAATTTTGAACCTATGTTGGTTCGTAGTTAGAATTTGTTTTAGTCAGAATCCAGTTTCCTCTCTGCAATATTGAGTGCTCGTTTTGACATGTGGATTGGAGGACATGGGCTGTTCACTTCAGGCCACTTTTATTGGTCAAAGCAGTCCGACTAGGAAAGAGGTTGTAAAGTGATTTACTGATTTCAATATGAATGGGATGAAAGCATTTTCACATACCAGTGTGCTTCTATGTTGGAATTCGTTATGGTGCTTGCCTTTACAATTGATGCATGGCAAGTTTTTGTTATGCTCAGCATATGACAACATAAGCTTTCATTAGGTGAATCCAAATAGTATTAGTGCTACATGATGTAGATCTACACCACCAAAGTTTTGGAGCCAATTATGCCCATGTAAACTATTGAACAGAGGCTTTATGAGAGGGTGAACTACAAATATAGATTGCACCAGCAAGGACCAATTCACTATGATAGAGAGCAATAAAATGGGGTATAGCAATGGCTATAATATACATCTTCCAGCGATGAACAGAAAGATTACCCCGGTGGGACAGATAGACGTCTGAATATCCTATAATTATATTCCATCCTTAATATGTACACAGACCAATGAATGCTTAATGAGTTCTATAAACTAAGTCACCACCATCTTTGGCAGATATAGGCGCAAGTTCAGTTCAATCTAAATTCTTGGTAAAGAGGGAGGATGATTCAAGTACATTGAACAGTGATACTGCTAAAGCTGAGGTTTTCTTACAGAACTCAAGTTCTGTTGGAGAACAAGGTCAAATGCCAAATCAACTTGAAACTGTAGTTAATGGCATTGTTTTATCATCTCTATCATTGCAGAATCCAGTTGAAAGTTATGTTTCTACAGGTCATGACAAGTCTTTGAATACGAACAATCAAATTGATGAGGGCGGCTCTTATCAAGGTCATGTTACTACTGAAAGCTTCTCTGATGGGAAGGTTATTGTAAATACAAGGTATGTTCAGCTTTATGGACTCATCATCTTAGTTTTATTAGACTGTATATACTATTACCTATTTATTTTTTTCTCGTTATAGCCTTTTTGTACTGGTTGTCTTTCGCAAGTATCTTATTTGGCTACCTCAAGTATCTTTAATTATTGATTTCTGTCAACATAAGCTAAGGGAAAATTCTAAAATGTTCTCCAATGGCAAAGTGTTTCCAATCACTGGACTCGTGTCTTGAAGTTATCCTTGCCCACTCCACTCTTGCAGTAGTGGATATCCATGATGCCTTTTGGAAAATAATACAACTTTCGGCCACGAAGAGTAGGCTGTGATCTACTTTACCATGGGGTAAAATTGAGTTCAATGCAATCTGGTTTAATATTGACTAGTAGAGTTTGTTAAGTAAATTGCAATGTCAACACTGAGGAGTCAAATTCCAGCATCTTTCTCTAGTGTAATTTATCCCAATTAATCTAACAGTGGGAAGTGGGAAGTGGGTTTTTGCATATCTGTGCACAAGCTTAAAAACAGTCAACTGTCATTTTACAAATATAAGCCTTTTTCTCTAAAACTAATATGATTAATAGAAAGTATAAGATATTGGCCATCCAATCGTATAGTTTAATGAAGCAAGGCATAGGATATAAGGAATCTGATAAATATTAGAGGGGGTGTGGTCTTCTAGTAAAAATTTACCCTTACAGTTGTCCTTGGAACCCATGGACACTAAACACCACCATATTTAATGTTATTCCCTAATTGACAAATGCTCAGGTTAGAGAGATAGCGGGTCAAAAGTTGTGAACACCTTAATGTAACATATATGTCAGGATATATGCTACTATGTAGGAGACAACTAATATTTTACTTTAAAAGCATTATTCAGAAGAAATTTTACTTCAGTATGCTAAAGATTATTTACTGTCTGAACTGTATGCTTACTAGGATATTTGATAGTATCTAGATTGATTTGCATCATTTCATATGATAGAAGCTCTAGATTTCTCAATGTGATAATGTATGGGTGATTGTGTATATTTTATTATTTTGAATGTGATAATGTATGGTTGATTGTGTATATTTTATTATTTTGAACTTTTATCATTGCTAGGAACGGCTGATGAAAAGAAGCCGATAATATGACTTAAAAGTACATGAAATGATTGAATGCTTAGGGGCCTTAAATTGAATCACTGATAACTTGCTTATGTAATCTGGCAGGGTAAAACTTGAAGAGAAATTTGGTGAAATTTGTAATCAAATTGGCAATGCAGTCGCATCACTGGAAGATCAAGACCAAAAGGAATTTATGAGGATGAAGCTTCATGAATTGGTGGATGAAATTGTTGGCACAAATAAGAACAGGTTATATAAATGTGAGAAATGCACTTCTCAGGTTAGTAATAACTGTTCAAAGTTGTTAGCATTGGGCACTTGTGTGCATAAAAAGATAGATAAGAGAAACAGCAAGAGCCCCAATTTTCAAACGGAAGTTCCTTGTGAAGGATCTAACATAGTTGATAGGTTCAAAGAAGATAAAAGCTTTGATAATTGTTCTGGTGTCAGTTCTAGGTGCCACATTGAAAGGGCAGCTGCTCCATGCAAGAAGTATGAAAATGGATACGGGCATGGAACTTTTTGTGGTGATATACGTTGTAATTTGTGCATGTGTCAAAGTTCAGATTTACATGATAGGTTTTTTGATGGGAAAGAGGAACCAGGCAGGGATATGCTCCTCGAAAATACAATGCATAACAGTTCTAGTCAGAGACAAATATCAAATTTGCAAGTTCCTTTAGGAAATGTCAAAGTAGACATAACAAAAAATCTGCAGTGTAAAAGTTTGCCTGTGTTGCAGTCTGATGTTTCTTCTGAGGAATTTCACTTAAAAACGCAATGCTTTGTAGACAGAACTACAAATCATGAGAGATTATACTGTAATCATGAAAAGGTAATGCAAGTTAGAAGAAGTTATTACCACAATCAAGCAGACCCAATGGAATTACCTAGAGTCAATCGTACATATATATTTTACATATATAAATCTTTTGTTTTCAATTCAAATAAGTTGCACTTCTATTAATTCATCTCGCATATATAGTTGTGAAAAGTTTTGAAGCATTTCTATTAATTCATTCTGCGTATATGGTTAAAAATTTATAATAATTTATGTTGTATATATGGTTTTGAAAATATTTTGTATATATGTTTGTGTAAAGTAAGAAATCTGTATATATTGTATATATGGTTTTGAAAATATCTGGTGTATATCAGTGAAAAAATCTGTATATATATTATATATATGGTTTTGAAAATATCTTATATATGTTTTTGTAAAGTAAAAATTTGGTATATATAGTTTTGAAAAGTAAAAAAATGTTTATATTGATTTATATTTAGTTATCTATATATAGTTTTGATTTCATTTAAAAATTAAAAAAAATGTTTTTGAATTTCTTATGAATGGAAAATAATGTCTTAGTACTGGGAAATAATGTCCAAAATAATATATTAAAATTTTATAATGGTGTCATGTTGCCATATTATTAGTGAATATTAAGGAAGTGGATATGTATATAGATGGATTGTCATATATATATTAAATTTTTGTATTGTTATGTTGGTATATATTATTAGTGAATATTAATGGAGTAGATAGATGTAAAAATAACAAATACAATAACAACTTAGTGATAACAATGACATCTGTGATGGGCTGCAAGCTTGACATACCTTGGCCACCATTATAATTGATTTTAGTGACTTAAACAATGATATAATGTTTAGGGCCATCATCAATTCATGTTTTGACAACAAAAATAGTGATAGTCTTTTTATGCCAATCAGTATTCCTTCTTTCTTGACTAAACTTATCAATGATTCCTTATTGCTTGTTGTCAAAATGCTCTCAAAATATTGGCCACCCTCATTGATTGCCACCAAAGATCTTAACCTAATGATAATAGTCACTAAGGGTCACCAAATATCTCAACCATCACCCTTGAACAACCATAACTACATGATAATTTATCCCTAATTACCCCTACTTACCTAGGATTGGTCAATGTATTAAAGTAGGGGAGGACCCTTTTGTTGGCGGAGCTAATAGTTATAAATTATCCCAGGATTTGCTAAATATATTAAGAAGTAAAGGGGTTCGGGTCTTAGCTCAAGCGGGTGTTATTGATTTGAAAAATTATGAATGCCAAAGATGGAAGCTGTAGACTTGGAGCTATAGGGGAAGTATTAAGAATAATGGAATGGGTATATTCTTGGCCTTCAACATGATGGAATTCATCTAACAAACAAAGCGGACGAAATTGTTTGGTCATGGAATGAAAAAAATGGACAGGTAACTACCAAACTTGCATACGAAGATGCTGTGTTTTCTTCTATTGAAGATAATTAGCTACTATGTTTTCTTTTATTGAAGATGAAGCTGAATGGTGGTTTGCCTCTCTAGAAATGGCATTGTCCATTAAATTAAACTCTTTAGTTGTCTTTCTCTAGAGAACAATATACTAACTTGGGAAAATTTGATGAATATAGGTGGACAAGGGATAAATATTTGTATATTGGGCATCAAGTAGGCCGAAACAATTGATCACTTATTGGTCCATTGTGAATGGGCATCTCAAACCTTTGACTTAATCTTTTATAATAGGATAATGGATTCAAATTACTAGAAAGAGCTTCCTTGTTTTGAGCCATAGCTTTTATAGGAATTAATCTTTTATAATAGGATAATGGATTCAAATTACTAGAAAGAGCCTCCTTGTTTCGAGACTAAGATGGGCTACCAATGTGTCAATTTCGGCTACCACCTTGATCACTACCTAGGATTTTCTTAAGCGTTTGTCTACTAAGCCACAAGAATATTTGTCATAAACCACATCAGAGAATGCATATTGATGAGAAATCCATCAGAAGATTTGAGCAAAAGGACATAATCGATCACATCTTCCAGAATTTCAGTTATTAGAGAACATGATTTAAGCTACCACCTTGATCACTACCTAGGATTTTCTTAAGCGTTTGTCTACTAAGCCACAAGAATATTTGTCATAAACCACATCAGAGAATGCATATTGATGAGAAATCCATCAGAAGATTTGAGCAAATAGTTTAAGACAATAGTTTAAGACAATAGTTTAAGACACCCACTTAAAGATGATATTTAAGACAATACACGATTTTATTTTTGTCTTAAGTTGAGACAAAAGTATTGTATTAAATATTGTTTTAATATCACCATCTATGTTGAGACAATTTACAGAAATATTGTCTCAAAACTCTTTTTTGTTTATCCAAATACTATTTTCTTAAAAAATAAAATACAATATCTTAAATTGTATTGATTTTTGGAAGGACATAGTGGAATTGAACCACCAATATTCTGTTGTGTAATGCAGACGCTCTACCATTGAGCTAATGCCCTTTAAATAAGTAAAAAAAATATGTATATTTTGTGTAAAATCTAAAAGAAATGTCATGTCAACTAATAACACCTTAAAGAAATGTCATAATTAATATAGGAACGCCAACATATTGATTTACAATATAGCTGAAAATACAATACACCAACTAACTAATAGTTTTGTGCAATATATTCATAGATCTCCTCTCTAAAAAAAAAAATTCACCCCTAGACGCTTAACTCAGCAGGGTTTAATTCAATTAACAGATCTGGATAGGGGTTAAATTAAAACAAAAAAAACTCGTACAAAAAGCTTTTGGATAATGTGGAGAAGAGAGAAACTTGGATGGAGAGTGAAGATACTAACAAGAAATTTAATTCATCAGTGGGTCAAAGAGGAAGAGATCATTGATCAATCTAAACTTAAGGACATTATTGTGTTGTGATGGAGAAAAACATATCGTTTCTATTATTCATGAAAGCACAAACCTTATATAGGCTTGGGTTATGAGAAAAACTATTCTTCTCATCAAATGCGTTCTTGGGAAAGAATTAGTATCGTTTGTGGTAGGAAATGAAACAATATTGCATTTTGAAGTATTTCAAGATTCAAAGAAAAGGCCAGAAGATCAGTCGACTAGTTGGTAATCAAAGTGCTGGAAATGAAAAAGCTACAGAGAATCAAACTAAGTGACCTATAATCAAACTCAAAGAATCTTAATTCTAACTCTAAAACCATAAATAATATAAATTTATATATAAAAAAATTAATTATTGTTTCTATTAAGTGATATACAGTTCTTTACCTCAATAACCATATAAGTGATTGATCCATCTTACTTATGCTTCATTACCCGACCTCATCCCAATCAATCTCTTTAATGTAGATGTATATCCTTCAGCTTCTTTAGAGTTTATTGACATGTATCATGTTTGAAGGTCATAAGATCGAGTTCCATAGATATAAGCAAAGGAGAAGGAAGGGACTATGGAAGTTTACCCTATTGATCTATGAATATCTTAACCAGATCGAGGGGTAGTCCCATAACTAATTGAAGCACTAGAAGCTGAGAAAATATAGTAAGAAGAAGGTTCACCCGTGACATCGATGAATATATATAGATATTCAATTACACTTTCCCTTTCAAGATCAATTTGACCAACCCACTCAAGTTGATCTGGCTTGCATTACGGGCTTGACAGATCTGAAAGTTATATATCGGGCAGTACACCTCTCCAAAGATCAATTTGACCAACCCATTCAAGTTGACCTCGCTACTATTACAGGCTTGACAAATCTGAAAGTTTCAGATCGGGTAGTACACCTCTCCAAAGATCAATGAACATGACTATGGATATCACCACTCATTTACATTTTCATATGATTTTTATCCAAATAGCCTGAAACAGAGCATAAAACACTTTTAAGCAAATAGGATTTTTTTGCTGGAAGGGGACATAATTTTTTATTATTAAAAACGGTTTTGAACATAAATAATTAAAAAATAAAAAATTGTTGTATTGAAATACTTAGTAAAATATGTGAAATAAATCAAGCTAAAAACTCTCTTCTCGCTTAGAAATTAGTTGAAACATTCAAACGAAAATTAAAAACCAAGAAACCTTGAATATTTCTGGAACCTATGCTCATTAAAATCTGCAAACAGAAATCAATGTCAAATTGGTTGTTATATTTATTTTTGTGCACTTTGGTATGAAGAAAAAGTCAAAAACTCTGGAAGCTAAAAACTCTCTTCTCACTTAGAAATTAGTTGAAACATTCAAACGAAAATGAAAAACCAAGAAAGATATATACCTTGAATATTTCTGGAACCTATGCTCATTAAAATATGCAAAAATAAATCAATGTCAAATTGGTTGTTATATTTATTTTTGTGCACTTTGGTATGAAGAAAAAGTTAAAAACTCTGGAAAAAAAATGAATAAAATTTTAGAATATCTTCATTACCATTCTCAGTGTGTAGCAATCATGAGAGGATTTCAAAGCCAAAACCTTACTCTGAGTTGGCATGAAAACCAATGGTTAATACAACCAAAACTCCAAGACCTCAAGATAACTAAATAAATAAAACTACACATAGATTTCATTCACCAGATCTTTAAGCTTAAATATTGAAAGTATCCTGAAATAATCATAATATTGGCTAAATATGCAAAACAAAAACCACTGGAGTTTTCAACCATCCCCTGAAAAAAACCATTGTTCTCATCATGCTTTCATTTAGAAAGAGCTTGGCCTTCCTTATGGTAAAGAGCTCCGCCTTCCAAAGCTTTTCCTTCACGTGATTCCATTCATGGATGAAAAGCTTCATGCAAAATCTCAATATACCTTTACCTCCCTTCCATTTGATTCCATTCATGAATGAAAATCTTCATGCAAAATCTCAATATTATTTACCTCCATCATAAAATCACTTTTACCTTTAAAAAAAATAGCAACTACAAAAACCAAAAAATTAAAAAAAAAACAATCTTTTAAAATAGATATATTGTCTTGAAACTCTTCTTAATTATTATAAACTTTAAAAATAAAAATAAAAACCATTCAACTCAAGTATTTGAGACAATATATAGGTTTTGTCTTTAAAAGTTGTTGTAGTAGTGATCCCTGGATACATGTTCCATTGTAACAACTTCACTCCCATGTTTAGAGTTTTCAACTCTAAGATTTTCTACCAAATTTTATATTATTCTTCTCCATCCTTGGATACACGTTCCCTTGTAACATCCACTTCTTTAAAAACTTCACTCTCATGTTTAGGGTTGGTGTAATACATCTTCTCTTTGCCAATTCAATGGCAACCAACCATGCAAAGAGAAATATCAATATTTATGAAACATAGTCAACTACATCTATCACTCTTCTTTGTGGTCTTTGACACCCCTTGGAAGTTGAATGATCCATTTGTTTCTCACTATGCAAACTCAAATAAAATCAGCAATCTCTTCTATAGGATTTGTACCCAACAACTTCAAATTTTTCTGGAATGGTTTTTAACCTGTACATTCTCCTATACCAAACTATGTATGCAATGCTGCAACTAAGTCTGCGAGCTTTAGATATGATACAAAATGATGCATATGTTAAGCATATAGATTAGAGGACATGCATAAAAAAACACAACCACTAAATATAATTTAAATTAACAACAAAAATTCACTCACATTGCATCCTGTTATTTTTTATCTTCTTCGAGACTTCAACCCAACAACTTCACTTTTTCTTGGAATTGATTTCAACCTGCATATTCTCCTATGCCAAACTATGTAGCCAATATAAAAAATAAGTGCAATATTTAAATATGATACAAAATGATAGATATTTTGAGTATAGATCAACGTACATGCATCAAAAGACACAACTACCAACTATAATTCAAATTAATAGCAGAAATTCAAACACATTGCAGCCTATACATAGATGATTGAATATGAGTGGAAAGTTTCAACTAATATAGAATTGTAATAATATTTGTTAATATATTTTAAAAGTCCTTTAATAGGTATTAACACTAACATACTAGGTCTACGTTCTCCATATCTCCAGTGTCTCACAACCAGACACAGTATCGAGTTTTGGCTTCAATAAGATGTGGAAAAAGTTACTCATAATCTTCTTTTAGAAAACATAAAACTATGCAAATGACCTTTTGT
The DNA here is from genome assembly GCA_001517045.1 of Pseudotsuga menziesii. NCBI lineage: Eukaryota > Viridiplantae > Streptophyta > Pinopsida > Pinales > Pinaceae > Pseudotsuga > Pseudotsuga menziesii. Next base: position 51,323 of record LPNX010810769.1, on the reverse strand, counting down.
AGGAAGTTATACAAATTATAGTTAGTTGACGGACATTGGAAAATCATGGTATGAAAGTTTGCCCTATTTGAATAACAAAAAAATATAAATTCAAGAGTTTGTTCACAGATTAATTTATTTTATAGAATAAATATATTCGAGAGGATGAATTTATATCTGTAGATCCTTTGAAGAATAGATCCTTTGAAGAATAGGGTAAAATGACATGGCTTTAAGACTTAAAATACCTAGATTTTATGTTTGAAGGCCATTTGATTTTTTCTGTATTTGTGAAGTGTAGGAAATGTTTTCAAATTTGTACCATTTTGGCCAAAATGTCTACTCCTTGAACAGGACTTTTGTTAATGTGAGAAGTTAGAACTATATAAACTGTCATCAAATGTTTGTTTTCCAAGCTGCTTTGACAACCTATGCTAGGACAATTATGAACTTTGGAACCAAAGGCAGTAAGTAATTCCAGATTATGACTACACATTGGCTTCTTTTCTTCATCAGATATGTTTCTCCCATGCAATGGCATCTTCACTGTATAATGTACTGTTAAACTGTTAATTTTCTGATTTTTCAATACATTGAAGTGCTCCTTTTTTTTTGGCTCACTTCAATGTTTCACTTTTTTTCCTCGCTTACCCGCTAACAACTACCTTAACGGCGTATTATCGCACCTTCCTTGGGGAAATTGCTAGTTCTATGTTTATCCATCATGACATGTAGATGCAACCTCCTACTCCAAAGTTATCTTGAGATATTTTTTCATTGTAATATGGTGGTATAATTCCTACATTCATTCTTGTAACACGTTCCTATAGTGCTAATCCTATAGAAAAATTTTGTAGTGTAACATGTATAAATTCCAATAGATATATTAGTAGACGGTTAAGATATTATACTTGGAGATCAAATATGAGAAGATATTCAAACTTATTGTACTCTTCCATTATTATTAATTGAAGTTGGTTTTTTTTGAGTTTTAATTAAAAAATACTGGGTGTGTTTCCAGTAGAAGGTAGGCTCCTTTTCCTCTAATAAATAGTTACCTTATGTGTTTTTATTTATTTATTTATAGAGGTGCATGTGTGTGTGAGTTTATTTCCTATGTGTGAGTGTCTATATATCATTGTAAATGATATACTTTGTTCTTGCAATGCATGTTTTATGTAGCTTGTAATCCTTCCAGCTCATTTCCTCTAGAGTATCGTTCTAGTAATCAAAATTAGTTTTATTTTTTATAATGATAGAATCAATATCTTATTTGGCATGGTGATTAAATATATTTACTTCATGCATTCCTAAATTGATATCACCTAAAAGAGAAACTTGTAGGGTATTGTTGGATATACATGCTAACTTGGACTTCTACTTTGATAGTTTATAGCTAGATAATATTGAACTTAGGTGTTCATGATTATAGTTACTTGTTGTTTTTAGATTTGGTATAATGAGATGTTTCTTTAAGAATGCATATACTCCATTAAAAAGGAACTCACGGAGTACCGTCGATCATCAGGATATATGAAACAACCTACATTTCTACCTAAGAGCTCTAAATGAAATGTAGTCAATCTTAAATGATATATTGGGATGAATTAAGTTGCTTTCTATATGAAAGGTTTACTTTTGATATAGGTGTGATGATTGGTGAGTTTATTTCATAGTTTTTAAATCACTTTACGACTTATCTTTGCACATACTTTTCCTTTCACCTTGTAAGTTTACAAAATCGAATTAATAATAAATGTAACATAAATTATTACCTTATAATTTGACTAAAAATACAACTACATGTTTGTATCAATTGTAAAAGGTAAAGGGCCTATGTGATTGATAAAAGGGTAGGTTTGTTAGTATCCTTTGTATTCAAATCTATAACTAGGTGACAAAAGTAAAATCCCACAATGGTGAAAGTAGAAAGGATGGAATGGCCTCTTTCATTCTTTTCTTACAACATAATATTAATCTGTCACAGTAATCTAGGGACTAAACACAAGTCTCATCAAAGATTAATAACAATAAGGCATGAAAATGGTGTAATTGTGCTACAAAATGAGTAGCAGCACTGTATATTCACGCAAAGAATGAGTAATACAATACAATGATCATGTTGCAAGCATGAGTGACAAATAAATTTGAATTCCCAAGGAGGTCATTCGAATTGAATGAGTGAGTCTAGCTTAACTGAATGTAAGCCACAGTCAACACTCAAGTTAACCACTGATCAAAACCCTAATTGACTCAACTGAGCCCTAACTGAAGTCGAAGTGCAATAAATGACTGAGTCTAATTGAAAGTAGGTTAGACACATGTCACAGCAAGCCAACCAACAAGTGGTAGTGCTTCAATGACTCCAATGAACCTCGATGAGGTTAACTGAAGTGTAACTGAACATCAGAAGTGGTTGGAGGTGCCCCTGTTGACTCCAATTCATTAAATAATCAATTTAATGAAGGGAGGCACCTTCACTGCTCTGTTTAACTGATTGTAACCATCAGTTAGCAATAAATTGCATTTATGACACTCATATCACCCCTGGAGTGCTCCAGTTAGCCTCCCCGAATGTAGGAGAAGGCTAAGTTAGCCTCCTTGAATGAAGGTAGGCATAGGTGTTCTCATGTTGATGTCATACAATGCTCCTCTTATGTCAATTAAGTCAATAAAACTTAGGATAGTGGTTTAACTAAGGCCAAATTGACCAAAATGAGTGTTTATGGTGGTAAATGTATCCAACACCCCCCCTTAAGCTATACTCGGGAGGAGTAGAAACATAAAATGCATAAAAATTCTAGGGACCTGGCAACTAAGGCCATAGGTCACCCTGTACAATGTTGAAACTGAAACAATGCTAAAAAACAAACTAAGTGAGGAAAAGAGGGAAACCCCCCCCCCCCCCTCAAGCTGAACAATGAAAGTAGTCTGATCACCCTGATGAACTCACCTCGAACAGTGAATGGAGGTAAGTGAAATTCTTTTATAAATAGCTCTTGGTGAAGATGTCTACAATCTGCTCATCAGTCGAGCAGTATTGCAGAATGATGGTCCTATCATGCACTAGCTCCCTGATATAGTGCATGTGGATTTCTACATGCTTAGTCCTCTGCCTAGTAACTGGATCTATGGATATCTTAATAGCACTTTGATTGTCACAAAAGAGGATAGTGGACAAAGTACTACCAAGATCAAACTCTGAAAGAATGCCTTGCAACCAAACTGCTTGGATGCAAGCATTCACCGCTCCTTGATACTCGGCCTCTGCTGAAGATAATGCTATGGCAGCTTTCTTTTTGCTAGACCAGCAAATGGGGCCACCACCAAACATGAATACATATCCAGAAGTAGATTTCTGATCAATAGAATCACCCACCCAATCAGAATCTGTGTATCCAACCAGCTCTAGCTCAGAGTCTGCAACATAGTGAATGCCGTAGGTCTTGGTTCCCTGAATATACTAGAGGATCCTCTTGGCTGCCTTCCAATGAATATCATGAGGCTGCTACATGTATATTGATACAGCATTCATGGCATAACAGATATCAAGTTGAGAATGTGTCAATTATAACAAGCTACCAATCAGCTGTCGATAGATAGTGCAGTCCATGGGAGGTGTGTTTTTTCCTTCTTCAAGGTTGATCCCTGAAAGGAAAGGGAAAGGTGTGGGCCTGAATTCAGCCATGTTAAACTTGAATAATAGGTATGATATGTTTTTTTACTGAGTGACCACTATCCCATCAGCATTTTGCTCAATTTTGATTCCCAAAGATTGTTTTAGGAGCCCCAAATCACTCATTTCAAAAGCATTATGGAGAGCAGTTTTGATGGCTGAAATTGAAGCAACTGTGCTACCTGTGATTAGTAATTCATCAACATGTAAAAAAATAATAATCAAATGACCATAAGAATTCTGTAAATACACATTTGGATCTGATCTACACCTTTGGAAGTTTTGCGAGAGAAGGAAGGCATCCATCTTGGAATACCACTCTCTTGGGGCCTGTTTTAACCCGTATAGTGACTTCTTTAGCTTGCAAGCCAAAGATGGATCAGAGATGTAGCCCTCAGGATGCTTCATGTATATCTCATCATGAATATGTCCATGCAAAAAGGCTGACTTAACATCCATATGATGCACTTCCCAATGCTTAGATGCCGAAATTGCCAAAACTAGGTGGATGGAGTCCATTTTCACAACCGGTGCAAAGGTCTCATGGTAGTCCACACCTTGGAATTGAGAGAAACCTTTTTCCAAAAGAATTTCCTTATATTTTTAGGTGCTTCCATCGGCAGCAAACTTAGTCTGAAACACCCACTTGCATTCAACCAGTTTCCCTCCCAGAGGAAGAGAAACTAGTTCCCAAGTAGTGTTTTTTCTGAAAAGAATTCATCTCTTCATCCATGGAAACTTGCCATCTCAGATCCTTCCGAGCATGGTATTAGGATTTTGGGTCTGAACTAATCATCAAATAACAAGTTTTGGATAGCAAATTATCAGAACAAGAGAGTGCAATACCCGCTCTTTGGAAATCAGACCGGGTTCTCCTTGGATCATCCGGATTTCCAATGTTATCTCCTGTGGAGGAGAGTGTTTGTCGAGCCCATGTGGGAAGATGATTTTGTACTTCAGGTTATGATTCAACATATGATGTTTGATGTACACTAATATCAGAAATCAGAGGATA
>LPNX010810769.1:13334-46618 GCA_001517045.1 Pseudotsuga menziesii | reverse complement strand
TCATCATCCAAATATTCAGTAGAATAGGAAGGAAATTCAGCAGTTTTCTCCTTCACTAGTTCCACCTCCTAAAGAGGCTCATCAAACTTGACACTTCTCTCGATGATGATATATTTTGTTTTGATATCTAGAAGCTTGAAACCTTTTTAATCATTAGGATACCCAATAAACAGACATTCTATGCTTTGCGGTTGCAAATCCCTTCCTTTATCAAGTGGAATTCGGGCCCATGTAGTGGACCCAAACACCCGCAGGTTCGACACATTCGGCTTGTGTCTAAAGTATGCTTCGAAAGGGGTCTTCCCTTTCATAGATGAGTGTGGCACTCTATTATGAATGTATTCTGTAGCATGCATAGCTTCAGCCCACAAATTTTCAGCCAACTTCTTTGATTCAACATATAGGTTGTCATCTCCTTGAGAGACCTATTCTTCCTTTCCGCTACACCGTTCTGCTGGGGAGTGTAGGGAATTGAATGTTGGACCTTAATGCCACTTTGGGAGCATATGTGCAGAAACTCATTACTGAAATACTCCCCACCATTATCATATCTCAAGATCTTGATCTTAAACCCGGACGCATTCTTGATCAAGGCCTTCAATTCAGAAAAAATTTCACATACCTTAGACTTCTTTTTGAGAAAGAAGACCCATGTGTACCTTGAAAAATCATCAATAAAAGTAAGAAGATACCTTGATCCATTCATGTATGTGACAGGAATTGGACCGCTAATATCAGAATGTATCAGCCCCAAGATGCATGTAGCTCGGTTTGCCTTCCCCCGATCGAACTTGTGCTTAGGGTGTTTTCCAACCACACAGCCCTTGCAAATTCCAGTGGTCGCCTTGATGACCGGGAGGTCTTAAACCATGGATTTTTTCTGTAATTGCTGCAAATATTTGAAATTTATATGGCCAAACATTTCATGCCATAGCCTACTAACTTAATTTCCATGAGTTAGCAGAGCGGTGGGCTTTGCATCCGCCACAAAGTGGGAGAACTCATAGGCTTTTGCATGATGGTTTGCAAGGCCTTTAGCAATGAGTTTCCCGGATGCAAGTTTCATCATCTCAACATAATTTGGGCTGAAATATACTCTCTTAGGCACTCATGTATGTGTCATCTAATAGACACTAAGGAGATTTGATGCTAGATACGGTACATACAAAACATTTGAAAAATAGCCATTCTCAAAATCAACCGTACCTTGTCCTTCTGAAATGATGGTGGAGTCATATTCCATGTGAATGGGGATGGATTTGTCAGTATCCAAGGATGAGGAGTCTCTTTCAGCCATCATGTGGTTCAAAGCTCCAGAATCAATCAAGAGTGCTTTGGACTTTGAAGTGCTTTCCATGAGGGCATGACCTCTTTCATGCCGTGGTTCTCGATCTTGCTAATTTCTCCTTCGAAAGCTTTCCAGAATATTGATGTGATTTCTCTCAATGAGAGAGGTAGCTTCATCAAGCTTCTTCTTCATGCAGGCATGTTCAGGGTGGAAGCCCTTCCCGTAGTATGAACACTTGACTTTTTCCTTTCCATGATTCCCTTTTCCTTTGTTCTTCTTTGAGCCGAAAGACTCATCATGCTGTTGGTTTTCAACTTTAGGCTTAGGAGCTTCAAATTTAGTTTTTGGGTTCTTTTGCTACTTTCCTTTACCCTTCATATCTTTGGGCCCCGAGACATGGAGTTATTGATCATGGGAGGATCTGATGATCCCCATCTGGACAAGCTTATCATGTTCACTTGTTAGGGACTCAATGAAGGCATTAAGTGTAGGCATCTTCCATCCAGGGGTTGTGAGCTTCCCCACATGGAATGTAGAGAAAAAAACTGAATAATCAGCTCGAAGTTTGGAGAGTATGGTGAGGATGAGCTGATCATCCTCCTTCTCCACTTTGCATTGCTTCAACAGTAAGACAATGTGCTTGAACTTTGTGAAAAAGTCATTCAAGGTCTCAAAATTGGAAGGCTGGAGAGACATCAATTCATTTTCAAGCTGGTAAACTCTCAAAACATCATACTTTCCATACAGGGTTTCCAATTTGTCCCAAATTTCTTTTGGAGTCTTCAATCTCGAAATATGGAAAAGAAGATCCCAAGAAACTAAGAGGCACAAGAATCTGAATGCTTCATCCTTCTTGTTCAAGAATATTGATTTGTCTATTGCAGAACCAGGCTCTTATTCGGTGTCCATAGTGACTCTATAAAGTCCTCTGGAGTGCAGCTGGATCTCCATGTCTCCTTTCCATGAGTGGAAATTGAACAGAGTCAAAAGATCTATTGAGGAGGCCATCTGAATCTGCTGGAGTGAATGCTTCACCTGTAGAAAACCTGAAAATCACAACAGAAAGGGAAATGTAAGGTCGGACAGCCTACACATTTTATCTTTTCATCACACCTAGCATAGTCAATCAAGCAAGCTTGATCAACAAGTTCTTTACTTGGGGTATTAAGTGGTAAGCCTTGGCTTATGGTGCAGTGCTGGATTTTTGAGCTATTGCTCAATTTTCATGCAAAAATCTGTCAAAAAGATTGTTTTGAGAGATAGAGCTTCATCCCACCGTTAGCTCTGATACCATATTAATCTGTCACAGTAATCTAGGGAGTAAACACAAGTCTCATCAAAGATTAATAATAATAAGGCATGAAAATGGTGTAATTGTGCTGCAAAATGAGTAGCAGCACTGCATATTCACACAAAGAATGAGTAATACAATACAATGATCATGCTGCAAGCATGAGTGACAAAGAAATTTGAATTCCCAAGGAGGTCATTCGAATTGAATGAGTGAGTCTAGCTTAACTGAATGTAAGCCACAGTCAACACTCAAGTTAACCACTGATCAAAACCCTAATTGACTCAACTGAGCCCTAACTGAAGTCGGAGTGCAATAAATGACTGAGTCTAACTGAAAATAGGTCAAACACATGTCACAGCAAGCCAACCAACAAGTGGTAGCTCTTAAATGACTCCAATGAACCTCGATGAGGTTAACTGAAGTGTAACTGAACATCAGAAGTGGTTGGAGGTGCCCCTGTTGACTCCAGTTCATTAAATAATCAATTTAATGAAGGAAGGCACCTTCACTGCTCTATTTAACTGATTGTAACCGTTAGTTAGCAATGAATTGCATTTAGGACACTCAGATCACCCCCGGAGTGCTCCAGTTAACCTCCCCGAATGTAGGAGAAGGCTAAGTTAGCATCCTTGACTGAAGGTAGGCGTGGGTGTTCTCATGCTGATGTCATACAGTACTCCTCTGATGTCAATTAAGTCAATAAAACTTAGGATAATGGTTTAACTAAGGCCAAATTGACCAAAATGAGTGTGTATGGTGGTAAATGTCTCCAACACATAATGGTGCATTTTAAATGATATGGAAATATGAAATAATGACAACGAGGGATGCGTTTATAGAAATACTAGTAGTAAAAATGAGGCATGTTCCAATGTGGATGCTCTCCATTCCATTAATGACTTATTTGGGAGGTTAGGGTTTTGGAAGACAAATGAGTGGTTCATTTTGACCCTATCAATTGTATTTGTCTATTTTTAGCCACTACTTCTCTTGGGGAAGCATGGAACAATAATTTTTTCCATTTTTATCCACTAGTTCCCTTAGGGAAGCATGTAATAATCAATAGAAATTGAAAAAGTTTTTTTTGGCTTAGGTTACATGTTGTTGGGAAAAAGGTGCAATCTCAGGTTGGGGATTTTAAAGGAAACGTCATGACCTACTAGTTATGGTCATTTATTTTAGTTGATTTTCAATTTTTAGTTTTTCACTTAGGCCATATGGATGCAATGATATGGTAATGGTGTTAATACTACCGGTAATGATGCATAATGGTTAGGAAACTCATGAAAATGTAGGTGAGAAAAATTTGGTTGTTAACGTATAACTACTAATTCATTTGATGTAGTGTTGGTGTATTACTTAATATATCATATAGGTTATTGGACGGGAATTTGTATGTTGGAACTTAAGGTTTTGGTGTTATTATACACTATGGTCAACATATATATTGTTGTAAACTTTAATAGATGTTAGATATAATCCCCTTATCTTAATTTTAGAAATTCAAAAAATGATCCACACAAGAATGTAAAGAATAACCCTTAAGGTAGGGAAACACCATCAATTATTCTTTAAGTAAAGAATCATTCCACAATCCATAAATGCTACAAATATTACATTCAACATCCAACTTAGTCAATATAATAATAGTCGCGCGTGTTTATACTATCTCATGAATATTCATACCCCTTAATATTAGTATATTATTTCTTCTAGCTACCTAGTGGGCATATTTATTACCCACCAACTATCAAGTGGTATTATTCACATTACATTCATTATCCCCACATCAAGTTGATTATCCATTTAGGTACCTCCATAGGTACATTACATTCCATCTCCATTTGTGCGTTTTTTTCTAGAAACATGGGAGGAAGCCATATAATATGAACTATTGAGCAATGTAGTCAATGAGTAATAAACATGAACATCCATCCAACCTAGTGAAATATGGAAATTTGGTCCAATTCCTTCATTGCCACCTCGACGTTGATTCAAGTTGCTCCTTGGTTTCCACACTCTTGTTGTGATACTCCGATATCTCCATGTATTTCTTTTAATTATTAGTGTGCCTCTATAGTGGTAGGATTTTTGGTTCCATGTTTGTCCATAGTAAGTTTTTTTATGCTCATGAACTTGCATTAATGGTTTTTTTTCATAGGGTGGTGTAGGGGGGTGATATATAATAGCCTTAACTATTGGTTGTTTGGTATTTGAATCTACAACATGTGGTTCTTTTGCTTAATATATCTCCTTAATTTCTTCTTTATTTTTCTTCTCTTTGTAGACCTTTTTCTTGATGTGATTTTATGGATCTTCTTGTTAATAAGAGAGATATCATGTAATGCAATTTTATTGATATTGTACAACCTCTTTAAATTATTCTTTTGCATATCAATATTGACTATAACTATTGATTCCATCCAAGGATATCCTAAAAAAGTATCCACATTATCCATATCTATAACATGAAAATATGAATGCAACACATATCTTTCCATAGTAATCTTAAACCTTTAAAAATTTGAACATTTATACCCTCAATCTATGTGATTTAAATTTTCTTGATCGGATTTTTAACCTTTTAATCAAGTTAACATTGATGGAATTATGCTTGCTACTAGGATTTATAGAGATAATTACCTTCTCTTGTTGAATACATCCATGAACCTATAATAGAAAGTGTTACGTAGAAAACTTCTATAGCTTAGGGTGGACCACAACAGACAGTATGACACCAAAAATTGATCCATTTCCAATATGATAAAGATATAAACAATTCTAATACTAAGAGATGAGAAGCATACCTTATTCCAAATTTTCATAGAAGATCCTTGTTGAGCTTTCAATCACACTTGTACCTATATTCCATCCTCAACACCAACGAAATACACAAGCATGATTGATATTAGGTGTTAGAACCTAATATAGCATATATAAATCCAATATATAATCAAAGAAACTACATCCATGGATACAAATATTCATAGTTCCACATATAATGGAAGAGAAATAGATATCTCTATTTAAATGTAAACATAGATACAAATGAAAACCTCTATCGGCACCTCATCAAAATCGAGAAACCGAGTCCTCCACCTAGGCCTCCACCACTTCAATCATCCATATCAAGGCAAGCTCACAAGACAAAGGAAACCTTGGGAAGGAGCACTAATAGCTGCTCCAAGGACAAAGGGATGCATACTCAAGTATGCAATAATGGGGCACAATTCCGCTATAATTTTTTTTCTCTCACAAGACCTCCTCCTTCAATGCTTCCAAGTAGCTCAATATGTAGCCATTCAATGAGAAGTGAAGGGTCGAGTCAGAGCATTTTCAGGAATATGGAAGGCCAAGGAACAAGTTATTCATTGCTTGATGAGAGAAAAATCCAAAATTTATTTTTGAGCACATTTCTTGATGTACGTGGGTCATAGTGGAGAAATATACGTGTACACATGGGCAGTAGGATGGTGACCCTTGTATACCCATAAATATGATTTTTTAAGGGATTCTCTAGAGAATCAAAGTAATACTAAGGAAAGGGGGGTTCAAAGAGTCTACATAGTGACAGGGAAGGCCATAAAAACATAATCTACCAAGTGTGGAAAATTCAGCTATAAAAAATGCCCCCTAATGTGTGAGGTCAGAGGGGAACACTATGGCCGAAATACATTACAATATTCCCAAAATTGGAGTAACGAAGACCCGCGTGGAAAAAAAAGCCGCTCATTAGTACAATACAACGATAGATATCTGCATGTGACTGCAAATATGAAGTGTAGCAATCTCTAGATACAAAATAGTACAATGGCCATGAATAGGAATAATAGACATATGTCACATGTTGTCATCGCCACGTACAATATACAATAAAACAAGATATTCATATTGAATGAAGACATCTGATGGTATACTGGAATCTGGTCATAAGAACTGATATCTCATAGATATTGGCACGATTAAGGAGGTATCATATATGGAATTCCACCAAGATCAGAGGTATTCTACACAAATCGTCGCTAGTACATGTCTGATCATGCGAATAAAGGTGTCGAGGTTGAACATGATGGACCATCGTTTGATTATCGATCATTGATGTATACCGTTAACAGAAACAATATATCCCACTGATAATGATAATGGGAATCAAGGTACAAAGTGCAATAAACAAGTGTGAATAGATATGTTGAGGTCGAATACTTGATATATTCCATCAATGAGGGAACATTGATGTATTCCCAAAACTGACGATGACAAGAGAACCTTCCACTAATGACGATAAGTCTCAAGTCACTCAATGGACACTATATCCTTATTCCAGAATAAATAAATTGAATTCGATGGAATGTATTCCACAGGAAGGAGGGAATTAGGGCATCCCCCATCAAACAACACGAGGTACACAACAATGTTGGGTAATTTGGAAGAACTCAGGTGAACCAGATGTGCATGAACTAGTATTTGTATAGGGAACGACCGACATGTAAAGAAAACATAACTAAGGAATGGCCTACTAAAGCTAAAAATTACTTTGAACAAGATCATAAGGAAGATGAAGAATCATAGGAAACATAGACTCAACATGGAAAATTGGGACAACTCTGCAAAACAGGAGGCATCGACAGAGGCTCCATAGGGATTGGAAGCATAACCAATCGGTGGAGAAAACTCAGAATAATGAGTACAATTCCTAAATTCATACTATTAACCCAACCAATGGATGGAATATACACTACTCTGTTCGAAGAAGACATAACACGGCAACTTCCAAAGTAATATCATTTCTCATCTGGATTGTTATGTTTGATTTTTATTTTTTGGTATTTTTCATATTGGAAGTCTTGAAAAAGAATAAAATTTCTTAAGGTACAAAACTAGGAGGAAACGAGTGTTGAGGGCATGCTCAATGTAACGAAGCATGTGCAGGATAAGGACACTCAGAGGGATGTCTCCTCCAAGTATGAGGTAATCAAGCTACAAAAGATATATGGAAATATCTTCTTAGCTAGGATTGAGGTAATATCAAGCTATATGGATTATAAAACTGAAGTAGGGAGTCAACATACAGCTCACTACGACAAGAGGATGCATGTCATACAATTACAACTTGATATAAATGGGAGACCCAATGGGAGATGGCCAACATAAAATTCAGGAAAGAATATGGGGTTCTTTCTCTCAAAGACATGGAAAAAATAAAAGGGACTCCCAAACCTAATGGAGGGAACTCGACATGGGTACCAAACGGAAAAGCGGGATCTACCTAGGGCACCCATGAGTAGGAAAGCTATACTACTTACATAATGCCACTTTTAGTAGTAGTGTGAAGGTTCTATAACATCACGAAGTGGGTTTCTACCTATAGTTAAGGTGACATGGTCATCGGATAATGCATGATGCACACGGAAAAGTGATCCTATCCTATATTCCAGTTCAGTGTTATACATGTTATGGGAATGAACGGGTCAATACCTCGGCAAAAATGCACCCAAAATGAGTCCCTACACACCAATATTATGCCAAACAGCTCAAAGGAGTTAATAAAAGTCCAAACTATAGGCTAGGTAGGTAAAAATTAAAAAATCAATTTGATAAATAGTAACAATTGACATTTTCACCATACCATTATGTTTTTTACCAGGAATAGTGCATTTGGAGCCATTTGGACTATGAACTTCAAAATCTGATTCCGGTAGCTAGGAGCAACAAAATCACGAGGTGTCAGGACCAAGTAGATTCTAATACCATCCCTCATTTATTCCATACATTTATTTTTAGTTTTCGTGGTGGTTTTTAAGCTTAAGGTAACCAAAACTAAGTATATTGGCCCATGTGAGACCCAAACTATTGGGTTGCATATAGGGCCTGATGTACATAGGTAGAGAAAAGCCTTCTTGCATACATATGCTACTGTTGCCAAGAAAATTCATGTACAGGTTCGGATATTCCCAATTCAATGGAAAAATCTCATAAAAAATGGATTTTTTTTCTAGGATGGTTATGGAATGGAGATACCGTGAGCATGAGGACGTGGATAGGGAATTCCATCAAGACATAAATGCTCAACAAGATTTAAAAATATGTGGATTGTATAAGTTTTGCAAGGCTAGGAGTTTTAGGGTGTTGGAATATTGGACAATACTAAGAGGGGGGTTGAATCAATATTGATAACTTTTAACAATTAAACCACTTTTAACTTATTCATTACCACACATGATCAACAATATACAAGGAACACAAATTTTATCGTCGAACCCCAATTGGGAAAACCACCAACACTTTATATTACTGCAAAATTATATTTACACACTAGTTTATGCCTGCTACTACAAACAAGGATGATACTACACCCTATTTACCAGTAACTACTAGAAGGAGGCTACGACTCCTTGGTTTTATTAGTTTCTACTTAAAGGATGCTATGAAACCCTATTTACCATCTACCACTGGAAGGAGGCTACGACCCCATGGTTTATTAGCTACCACTAAAAGGATTCTATGACACCCTATTTACCAACTATCACTAGAAGGAGGCTACGAACCCCTATTTTATAAGCTAACACAAAACGGATTCTACAACACCCTATTTACCAGCTACCACTAGAAGGAGGCTATGAACCCCTGGTTTATAATATACTACTGAAAGGATGCTACGACAACCTATTTACCAGCTTCCATTGGAAGGAGGTTACAACCCCCTTACAGGCATGTCTCCTACCCTACCACCACCCTGACACCCTATTATATTTTTATTAATACTTTCAGATATTCTTATGTTTTCAATGTTTCCCCTTGGTCTCCGTCTTTTGCTTGCTGCTACATGGATTTGTACTACAGAGACACATTTCCTAAACTCGAAATATTGCATATAAATACCTTTATCATCACGTATCTATATTTACAAACATATATCTTCATTCTGGGTTGTTCCCTTTCAATGTGGAGTAGTTCATGTAACTCAAACAAATCATGCCTCTCCATCAAATGCATTTCCTTACTTCTCTGTTTAATAAATTCTTCTTTTGTTTTAGATTATACAGCCACGTCCCTTCTTATACTTTGTTTATGAGTAATAAAACCTACATAAGAATTAATATTCTTCATATAACAATCATGTATATTCATCATGATTCTTCAAACAAATCCTTTCATTATTTCCTTTCCATGCCTATCTTTTTGCAAAATAAACCCTTCCGCAATTTCCTTTCTGCAAAATAAGTCCTTCTATAATTGTGTTTCCACAACCTGTCTTTCTGCTTCCGCAATGACCTTTTTTCATCTATATTTCCGCAAATTGTCTTTCTGTAATTGAGGGTTGCGGGTTGCGAGTATGCATTTCAACTTTTTCGAAATAGGCTTCCGCAAATTCCTTCCACAGTTAACCTTCTGCAACGATCTTTCCACAATTATCTTTCCGCAATTACCTTTCCACAAAGTCCTTCTGGATTTAACCTTCCGTAATTGTGGGTTGCGGGTTGTGGGAATTCCTTTTCAACCTTTTCGAAATAGGCTTCTGTAAATTCATTCTGCAATTAAATTTCCGCAATTGTATATTATGGGTGTGGATTTCCCAATTTTCAAAACTGAATTCCGCTATTTGGAAGCCACAACATTCTTTCCACAGTCAAGTTGTGAATTGCAGATTGCGGGTGTTATGGATTGCGTATTGCGGATCTTCTTTTCATAATTTCTCAAAAATGACTTCTGCAATAATCTTCCCACAACTTTAACAAGCTTGCACCTTGGCATTACAGAAACTAATCTACACCATTGATCTTTCTCTCTCTTATGATCTCAGTCGTCCAAATCTTCACTTCATATAAATTTAGCATTATAATGCTTCTGACTCCTCTTATCCAAATTCAACCTACATGCCATACCATCATGCATGCCATGTCATCACTTCCTTTGTCATTCCTTTGTCTTACACTGAGTTTTCCCTACCATCATTTCATTGGTTATTGCTTTGTCATTATTGAAATCCTTTGACGTCAATGACAACTATATCCAACATTCTCCCCCTTTGGCATTGATGGAAACAACTAAACATTGTCCCCCTTTGACAACAATTACAAAGGATAACCTATTATTCCTTTGCTTGTAACCATATTTTGACATAGAATTTACAATGTTTCTCATTTTTTACAATTGTCCCTTCTTAAATGAGAAAATTGGATGCTTAAGTTTATAGACTTACCCTATCAGTAATTCTCCCCTTGTCATCCTTTTCTTTTTTGTGACATATTTTATAATCATTAGTTTTACCTTTGATATTTCTCAGCCAACCTTAAAACATTTTTTTCTCCTTACTAACTGATATTTTTCAAGTACCAATTGCAATTTTCAAATATTAACTCCCGAGAAGTATATAATCCCCTCTAATGCTCATTTCAGGGTTCTCTTATAGGTTTAGAAGAGACATCCACCATTATATTCTTCTTCATCCTCTCCATCTCCATCTCCATCGGTATATTCTTTTACATCTTCATCTTTTCTTCCAACATAATGGATGCCATTCTTATTATGCTCAACATTATCTTTGGAAACTCGATTGTCGCTTGGAATTTTTGTTTCATCTAACTTTATTCTCCACATATTTCCATGAGGTACTTTGCTCACTGGTTTTTCATTTCTTGGTCTCTTGGTTTTCATCTTCCATACCTTTTCCTAGGTATTGTTCTTGCATTGTTTTGCAACGTGTCCAACATTGTGACATATGAAACATATAATAAGTATTTCACCATTTGAGATGTTAGTGTCTTCTTTCCTTTTCAGACATTGATCTTCTTCTTTGATTCTACAATCATCAACCTTGTGATCAAACTTGTGACAACAATGACAATATCCATAGAATGTTCCTTTATATTTGGAGAATCTCTGGTTTTTCTGCTTGTAATGACTCTTTTTATTGGCATGTCTTCTGAAATTTTTCATCTTGGGAGGTTGAGCATAATTCTGATGACTAGAATTCATTCCCTTGTGATTCTTCTGCTTCCTAGATATATATTTTGCAGCATCATCTCAAGTTTTAACCTTTTCAACATCCTTTTGAGTTATGGAGCTTGATCCTTTAATGACATGTTCTTGATCATATCCAAGACCTGTTTTATCCCAGAGAATATTTGTAAGTTGAGGAATTTATTAAGTGCTCTGGTACTTTCCTTGAACTTATCACTAATAGTCAGCTGATCTTTTAGCTTCTTTACTTCTTCCTTGAATTCAACAACTTCTTGTTTTAAGCTCTTGACCGCTTTCATGCTAGTCATCACTTGTTGTTTTGAATTGTGCAGCTCTTCTTGGAGGGTATTGACTTCCTCAAATTTATCGCTTCTTGGTATTTTGACAACTTTCCTTTCAAATATTTGTTCCTTCTTCTAAATTTTTCAATTTCCTCAAAATCATATATGAGTTCATCCTCTAGGTCAACCTCTCCATCTGATTCATCTTTGGAACCTTCATCCTTACTTGATTCTTCATCTTCATCTTTTGAAACAATATGGCTTTCTTCGACTATCTCTTTAATTGAATAAAGTTTCTTCAATTTAACCCATAGTTCCTTAGCTGAGATACATTGTCCTATCTTCTCTATGATGGGTTGGGGAAATACGTGAAGTATGGCCTCCATTTCCTTTGAGTTATTCTTCTTGGACTCTTTATGAGATGTAGTTATTATTGTTTTTGGTGGGATGTAATAGATATCACTGCATTCCATACACCACATCCTAATGACTGTAAGTATACTCTCGTTCTTATGCTCCATTGTTCATATTTTTCTTCATTAAGTAATCTGTACCTCTGTTGGAATCAAACCCTTCTTCTTGATCCATAGTGTTTTTAATTAGGATCTTCCTTCTAGTGGTTTAGAATGTAGTGAAGCATCCTTCTCTGATACCAATTGTTGGAATATTGGAAAATACCGAGAGGGGGAAGTGAATAAGTATTGATAGCTTTTAATAATTAAACCACTTTTAACTTATTCATTAACACACACAATCAACAAGATACAAGGAACAAAACTTTTATCGTGGAACCCAATTGGGAAAACCACCAACACTTTACTACAAAATTATATTTACAAAATAGTTTATGCCTACAGCTACTGTAGACAAGGATGTTGCTACACCCTGTTTAGCAATAACTAGTGGAAGGAGGCTATGACCCCTTGGTTTTATCAGATGCTAGTGAAAAGATGCTATGAAACCCTATTTACCAACTACCACTTGAAGGAGGCTATGAACCCCTGGTTCATCAACAACCACTTAAAGTATGCTACAACACACTATTTACCAACTACCACTAGAAGGAGGCTACCACCCCCAGGTTTATAAGATACCACTAAAAAGGATGCTACGACACCCTATTTACCAGCTACCATTGGAAGGATGCTACAACCCCTTGGTTTATCAGCTACTACTGAAAGGATGCTATGACATCCTATTTACCAGCTTCCATTGGAAGGAGGCTATGACCCCCTTGAAGGCATGTAGCATGCCCTAGCAAAATACTACCACCCTATTATGTTTTTATCAAGACTTCGAGTTCTTCTTATGTCTTCAATTATGTCCCTTGGTCTTTGTCTTATGCTTGTTGCTACATGGATATATATTACAGAGACACATTTCCTAAACTCAAAGTATTGCATATAAATACCTTTAACATCACACATCTATCTTTACAAATGGATCTCCTCATTGTAGGTTTCTCCCTTTCAATTTGGAGTCATTCCTATTTATCAAACACATCGTGCCTCTCCATTAAATACGTTTCCTTACTTCTCTGTTTAGTTAATTCTTCTTATATTTTAGATAATACAGTCATGTCCCTTCTTATAAATATGTTTATGATTAATAAACCATACTTAAGAATTAGTATTCTTCATCTAACAATCACATATCTTCATCGTGATTCTTCAGGAAAATCCTTCTGTAATTTCTTTTCCGCAACTATCTTTCTGCAAAAGAAATACTTCTGCAACTATCGTTCTGCAAAAGAAATCCTTCCGCAACTGTCTTTCCGCAACCTATCTTTTTGCTTCATCAATTATCTTTCTACAATGACCTTTCCATATTTATCTTTCCGCAATTTTGGGTTGCAGGTTGTGGGTATGCATTTCAACTTTTTCAAAATAGGCCTCCGCAATTAATCTTCTGCAACGATATTTCCGCAACTACCTTTCTGCAAACTCCTTCTGCATTTAACCTTCCGCAATTGCGGGTTTCGGGTTGTGGGAATGCCTTTCCAACTTTTTCAAAACAGGCTTCCACAAATTCCTTCTGCAATTGCAAATTACGGATTGTGGATTACAGGTGTGCATTTCCTAATTTTGAAAACTGACTTTTTCTATTTTGTGGCCATAACGTTCTTTCCATAGTTGGGTTGTGAATTGCGGATTTCAAGAGTTGCGGATTACGTATATTATTTTCATGATTTCTCAAAATGAATTCTGCAATAATCTTCCCGCATCTTTAACAAGGTTGCACCTTGGCATTGCAGAAACTAATCTAGACCATTGATCTTTCTCTCTCTTATGATCTGGGCCATCCAAATCTTCACTTCATATAAATTTAATGTTATGATTATTCTGACTCCGCTTAGCCAACTTCATCCTACATGCCATATCATCATGCATGCCATGTCATCACTTCCTTTGTTATTCCTTTGTTTTACATTCTGTTTTCCCTACCATCATGTTCTTGGTTATTCCTTTGTCATTACTGAACTCCTGTGACATCAATGACAACTATATTCAACATTGAAATTGGGTGAATGTGGCAAGGATTTTCTGAAGAAGGATGGACAACTTATCAAGCTAGTTCTGATGAATTTGAAGACACGATATGATGTCTTCTACTCTTCCTTTTGGGATAATTGGATGTCATGCAAGAAATATGGTAGGGATTTTACTTTTGATACTTTTTGTTATTTGTTGATTAAGGACTAATATAAATTTCTTGAACAAGGGAAGATTTGTGTCAAAAAAAATCCCACTTGTTGAAATGAAAGGTCAATCCAAATCCTAAAGAACGTGGTTGGAAGGATGAATGAACATAATGTGAAAAGAAACCTATAAAAGGGACTATCAAAGAATCATCATTGTCAATGAACAAGAGCCAGAATAAGAAGACTTTTCAGTGTTGTTCAAAGGTGGGACATGTCGAGAAGAAATATTGGAAGAATATGAAGGATTTAGAAGGAAATGTTAAGAACTTGGAGGATTATGCGTCAATTGGGAAGTCAACCAACTGACCTCCTGAAAATTATACCATCTTTGTCAGCACTTCTAAGGATTTACATGGTCACCTCACACCAATAATATTGAATGGATAGTGAACTCTAGATGTATGCATCATATGGTTAAGGACGCTTCTTTGTTCTCTTCCTTAAGTGGTGCCCCTAAAAAAAAAAATTATGTCATTGATGAATACACAGTCACTCTCACTGGAAATGGTGATGTCAAATGTCAACATGGTCATATATTTGACGTTTATCATGTACTGAGTCTGAGTGAAAATTTGTTTTTAGTTTCTCAACTAACAAAGATTAAGAAAACTATTGAATTATGGTTGGATCACTTTATCGTGAAGGATATAAGGCATGGAGGAGCAATTGTTGCCTCCATAATTTTGGATCCTAAGGACGGTCTCTATAAATTTTGTGACTCGCGAATGACTAGACCAACTACACTTGTCACCCAGGAGAATGATAGAAGTTGAATTTGGCATGAACGACTTGGTCATCTAAACTTTTGAATTATGAAGATGATGGTAAATCATAATATGGTTACTAGTCTCCCAAATATAGTTCCACCTGATGGAGTTTGTAGAGGATGTATGCTTCAGAAGCATCATCAAGAACCCTTGATTCAAGAAAATCATGGCATGCACAAGAACTAATGGAGCTAGTTCAAACCGATCTCCATTGCAGGAACAAACCATCACTCGTACATGCGAAGTACATTATGACATTTATGGATTATTTCTCTTGATTTGTGTGGGTCTCTTTCTTGAAGAATAAGAGTTAATTCTTTGGAAATTTCAAGGAATTTAGGGAACTAGATAAAAAGGAATGCGGTCGACCCCTTAAATTTTTCAGATCATACAATGGTGGTGAATATGTGATCCAAAAATTTGAAGGATATCTCTTGTAGAATGGCATTTCTTGGAAGATAATTGTCCCTCACACCCCTTAGCAAAATGGTGTGGTAGAAAGGAAGAATCAGACCTTGGTAGAAATGGCTCAATGTGTACTACATGACAAGTACATTCTGATGAAATTTTGGGCAGAAGTTGTCTATTTTTCAAACTATCTTATGAAACTTATACCGACCAGAGTAGTTGTTGACACAAATCCCATTGAGAAATGGAGTGGTTGAAATCCCTTTAATAATCACCTTAAAACATTTGGATGTATTTCTCGGGCACATATCAGCAATGACTTCATGAAGAAACTTGATGCAAAGAGTCATGCTTGCATCATGATGGGATACTCTAATGAGCCTAAATCCTATAGACTATTTGATCCTATAAAATAACAAATCATATTGAGTTGAAGTATATTCTTTGATGAGACTATTTGAGGTATTCAACTATTGAAATCCTCTCTTGGTCCTTTGAAAAATGATCCTTTTGATATTCTTGAAGAGTTGGGATCACTTGTATCCATTTCTGGAGTATCAAACAGACCGACAAGTTCTCCTGGATTGATTGGTGGTTGGTCTACTATTACTGTTAAAGTCTACAGTTCAAATTCCTCGACTGGTGATCACTAACCTGAGTCATCGATGACTTCCTTACCTCGGTGGGCTATAAAGACAATTGAAGTTATTGGATAAGAAATTGGTAATCTGAGTATTGGTTGGAAAACTCGTAGTTAGAGAAATGTTTCTTTGATGGCACATGTACTTGGCACCTGTTATTATGATACATATGTTGATGTTCATGGTGTTCCAAAATGGGAGAATGACATGACTGCTGAAATTGGTTCCTTGAAGAAGAATCAGACGTGGAAAATTGTTCCTCAACCGCAAGGAAATAATGTTGTGAAGTGTAGATGGGTCTATCAGACAATGTTTACCTCTAAAAATGTTGTTGAACACCACAAGGCTTGTTTTGTCACCAAGGGTTTCTCTCAGTAAGGAAGCATCAACTATACTAAAACCTTTTCTCCTATCACAAAGATGAATTATATCCAAATGGTCCTTTCTCTTCTTGCTCATTTTGGTTGGTAGATTCACCAAATGGACATGAAAAGTGTATTTCTTCATGGATATCTCACTAAATAAATTTATATGGAGAAACCACCTGGTTTTGTTACAGACTATGGTCTTGTCTATCAACTCAAGAAGTTATTGTACTGTTTGAAATAGGCACCTCATGCTTGGTATGATAATATTGATCGTTTCTTTTCTCAATCTCGATTTCAAACGTTGTGAATATGCTCACAACATATATGTATTACATATTCATGGCATTGTATGTTGATGATTTAGTCATAAATGGAAAGGATGTCAATATTATTTTGGGTCTAAAGAACAACTTGTTGGTACCTTTGAAACGACTCACCTTGGTCTATTGCATTTCTTTCTCAGCATTCAAGTTTTACAAATGGATGATGGTATCTTTATTTCTCAACCCAAATATTCCTTGGATCTCTTGAAATGGTTCAGATTGGATGACTGCAAGTCATGTGCTACACCTTATTAGTCGAGAGTGAAGTTGTCAAAATATTGTCACTCTTCATGATTCGATGCCACTCTTTATCAATAGTTGGTAGGTAGGCTTATTTATCTGACACACAGTCGACCAAACCTATCCTTTGTTGTTAGTGTAATGATTTCTAGCTTCATGTAGGATCCTCGTGAAAGTAATTGGAAATCCAAAAAGAGAATTGTTCGCTATATTAAGGGTACATATCCGTATGGTATCAAGTATTTTCATAGTACATACACACTCATCACCTACATTGATTCCGACCGAGGCAATGGCATTGATGACCGAAAATATTGACTATGTGTTTCGTCTGAGCTCTGGACCTATGGTCTAGTCATGTAAGAAAAAAAAGGTAGTATCTCTTTCGACTACAAAATCCAAGTATCATGGTGTTAGGATTATAATCCTCCCTTGTCCTATTTTGTCAATTATATCTAAATCGGGATTCCTTTTAGTCTATTTTTAGTCACTAGCACCATTGGGTCCACTTGGCCTAATTGGGCCACATGTACCAGTTACTAGAATGTGGGGAACACTAATTGAGGCCAACTTCCATGTACTGCACTTGCATGCATCAGTTTAGGATCCTCGTAGATCAATCCCTACAATTCAGGAGCCATTGGGAGTGCCGACCCCAACCTCCTTCATTTGAGTTCAGTTGGTGACTAGTCAAGCTCAGTTAAGAGTTAGTTACATTCAATTCTAGTCTGTTACATTTAGTTCTACTCAGTTAGTGCTAGCTATGCATGGCTGCATGTGGGTGAGGAACATTTACTCACCTACCTCAGTTAATTATACTAGTTAAATGATAATTAAGACTGAATTAGACACTTGAGTTGGGTTTTTGAACCTTGATAGTGATTTAGACAAGTTCAGTTGCCTTGCAATCAAGTAGATTCAAACCAATTCGAATTTCCTCACATGGATTTGAATTGCATGAGGCTATTTATCCATTGTACTACATTATAATTAATTATCCAATTACTTTTGATTAATGAAAGCATTCACAGTTGCAAGCCATTTTTTCACTATTTCATTCTTCAATTTTTGAGTAAAATTGTCTGATCTATCTTGTGAGTTGTGTGTTGGTCCATAGATCTATGCGCTCAATTTTATATGGTATCAGAGCCTTGGTGGGACAAGGTACTTCTCCTACTACAGATTCATACTTGGATCAAAAAAAAAATTGAGCAAAATTTCTCCTTCCAACACTGTACCAGAAGCGGAGAATTTACCACTTAATATCCCAAGTAAAGAAATTGTTGATCAAGCTTGCTTGATCAACTATGCTGGGTGTGAAGAAAATTCCAAAAGTGCAGGATGTTTACCTTACTTTTTCTATTTGATTATGTGATTTACAGGTTTTTCAATCTCCTTCACTGCATTCTCTACAACAGCGCAGTCTCCTTCACTACATTTGCAATGGCCCCTCTAATGGAGATTCTCACTCCTTTCAACTAGCACCAGTGGAAGGAGGACATGAAGATGCAGCTTCACTCCAAAGGACTCTTCAAACTCATAATGGAGATAGAGGAAGATCTAGTTCATTATGTTGACAAAGAAAAATACTGGAATAAACTTGATGAAGAAAATGGATTCTTGTGCCTCTCAATCTCTAGAGATATTCTCTTCCACATCAATGGATTGAAGACTCCCAAGGAGGTTTAGGATAATCTCGATTCCTTGTTTGATAAGCAGGATGACCTAAGGATCTATTAGCTAGAGAATGAGTTGATTTATCTTCATCCATCCAAATTCAAAACTCTAAATGACTTCTTCACCAAATTCAAGCACCTGGTTTTCTAGTTGAAGATGTGCAAGGTTGAGAAGAAGTATGGTCGAATCATCCTTTCCATCCTCTCAAAACTTGGTACAGAATACTCAGTATTTGTATCAAACTTTCATTCAAGGAATCTCACTACTCCAAATTGGAATATGCATATTCTTAATTCCTTCATTGAATCTCTCACCCATGAGCATGAAAAGTTGATCCAAATGGGGATCATCTGATCTTCCAAAGATCAAGCATTGGTTGTTGGAGGACCTAAGGTTGTGAATGGTAAAGGGAAGAAAAAGGATGAGTCTCTTATGGAGAAAGAATAATCAAATGAGCATTTAGGTTTGAAGAGAAGAAAGAAGAATGGAAAACGAAAGATCCTTTGTTCTTACTATGGAAGGGGATTTCATCTAGAAAGCTCCTATATGAGAAGAAAAATTGATGAAATGGATATTCTCCTGAAGAAACAAAAAATTAGTGTACCTGCTAGTGCAAGGAAGGCTTACCATAGAGAAGAAACTGAAGAACATGATTAGATAGTTCATGCACTGAAGGCTAACTATTCAACAGCATATGCCTTCCTCGTTAATTCTGGAGCTTCCAATCACATGGTTGCATCCAGAGAATCATTCTCTTCTTTACAGTCTTATGATGGCCCTAGTATTCATATGGGTAATAACAGTCAAATTCGAGCCAAGGGGAAGGGTTCTATAAAGCTTAAACATGGAAAGTACAAAGATGTGCTTTATGTGCCATCCTTAGTTGCAAAGTTGTTATTTGTATACCATATGACTCACACTAGCCCTCTAAAGCGATTAATATTTGGTCCTGACTTAGTGGAGATCATAGATATCTCTACTAGGAAAATCATAGTAAAGGGTACTGCAAATCATGCCTCCAAGGCATATGAGTTCTCACACTTCCTGCCATTTTCAAAACCAGTGCACTCTTAGTTGCCACTTGAAAGGGGAGGTAAAAAAATTTCATCTATTTATTTTGCAGTTTCCACTAGCATTGCAGAACCAACTGTATCAGTTTATGAGATTGAGATTGCGGGGGATTCAGATCTAGATCCAGTCCCTACTCCCAAGTGGGAAGCTAGGAAGATGAGTGGAAATCCATTTGACACACAGAAGACAAAGAACCTTGCGCTATGTCATGCAATCTCACCTCCTTCAAAGAGATGCAACAAACTTCCTATGAGATGCTACATGGAAAGGTCTAATCAGTTACATTAATTTCAAAAGAATAGAGTGGAGCATACAGCTCTTCATCCAAAAAGAAGCAAAGGTTACATTCCTCCTTCCTTCCATCATCATTTTGGGAGAAGATGGAGAATTCTACATGCCAGGCCCCAGGATACCTATGCACAAAACATCAAGCATACTGCTTCGCTACACCATAGATATGAAGGTTGCAGCAACATATTTTCAAGTTTCTTAAACTTGAATCCTGATTCTATCTGCTTAGTTAGAGGGGGGGATTTTTTCCCATGTAGTTTTTTTCCTGGTTCCTTGTGTTGAGCAGTTACTTTGCTTAGCTGTAATGGGTGACCTATGGTCTTAGTTACCAGGGCCCACAAATTTTCCAAGCTAGCATTCAGGGGGGGTTTTAGGATTATAATCCCCCCTTGTCCAATTTGGTCAATTATGTCTAAATCAGGAGTCCTTTCAGTCTATTTTTAGTCACTAGCACCATTGGGTTCACTTGGCCTAATTAGGCCACATGTACTAGTTAGTAGAATGTGGGGAACACTAATTGAGGCCAAATTCCACTTAATACACTTGCATGAATGAGTTGAGGAGCCTCCTAGATCAATCCCTACTATTTAGGAGCCACTGGGAGTGTCAGCACCAACCTCCTTCAGTCGAGTTCAGTTGGTGACTAGTCAAGCTCAGTTAGGAGTCAGTTACATTCATTTATACTCAATTAGCGCTAGTTATGCATGCATGCATGTGGTTGAGGCACATTTAATCACCTACCTCAGTCAATTAGACTAGTTAACTGATAATTAAGACTGAATTAGACACTTGAGTTGGGTTTTTGAACTCCAATAGTGATTTAGACAAGTTCAGTTGCCATGAAGTCAAGTAGAGTCAAACCAATTCAAATTTCCTCACATGGATTCTAATTGCATGAGGCTATTTAGCCATTGTACTACATTGTAATTAATTATCCAATTTACTTTTGATTAATAAAAGCATTCACAATTGCAAGCCATTTTTGCACTGTTTCATTATTCAATTTTCGAGTAAAATTGTCTGATCTATCTTGTGAGTTGTGTGTTGGTCCACAAATCCATGTGCTCAATTTTAATCATGGTTCTATGATTGCATGAACAAAGGTAGTTTGGATCCAACAACTTCTTGATGAGATTGGATTTCCTTTTCAGACCTCTATTGTTATTTTTTGTGATAATCAAGGAGATATTTAATTTACTTATAATCTTGTTTCTCATAGAAATATGAAGCATATCGAGCTCCATTTTCATTAATTGACACGGTGTAGGAGAACAACATCTCTTCTTTATTTCTGGATAGATGATCGGGTTGTTGATATCTTTACGAAGCCTTTACCAGAAGCTAATTTTGTGAAACTTTGGGGTATGCTTGGGCTTCGGGAAGGTACAATTATGGGGGAGTGTCCACAACAAGTAATTTCACCTCCTAAATCTCCAAAGAGTTGTGCTGATGGGGGGAGGGTGTTGGAATGTATAGTATTGATAGTGCATCACACCTCTAGATATTCTAGAGATGGTTTATAGACGATATGCAACTAATGGAGCAATCAACTAGAGTAGGAGGAACAACTAAACAACCGATAGGGAAAACAATTGAATGGTCAACATGGTCGTGGTTGGTGTGACTACAGTAACCGACTAAACTTTGGGACATTACAGATTCTATGGAAACGGTCTAGACCAAAGACCCCTACTTTTTGACCAAGTCTTCCCTACTTTCAGTATGTTGGTTAGATATGGAAATTATAAATAGGAAACCCTATGGGTTGTCTAATATATAAAATTTAAATTTTTATCATGTTCATTATGCATTGTGATGTTATGATCACAATGATTTGTTCTTAAGTCGTTAAACGGTGTTTATAGACACCTTTACTTCTTGAAATCTTTCCCCCTTCTTTTGTTTTTATTCTCTTTAGTTCAGACCGATATGTTTCCAAACATGAACCAATAGGATTACCACCTAAAATAGTGATACAACATGACGTATAGCTACAGTAATATGTTCCACTTTCAAATATTGACATGTATCGAATGTCTATGATGCAAATGAAGATATCAAGAAATAGACTCAGGATCTAATAGGAAGGGGAATCATTAGACCGAATGCTTTTCCATGTGGTTCACTAATTGTTTTGGTGCCAAAGAAAGATGGATATTGGAGAATGTGCATCGACCATCGAACTATGAACAAGATCATTGTAAAAAATGTTGAATATTGTAACATCAAAGGATATTCTAAATGTATTTTACTTATGTAACCCAAGGGAGATATTATTATTCCTCCAACAGGGTGTTACTATTGTATTTGGTCATCATAGAGTCATGAGGTAAATCCTCCATTTTAAGTCGAGTCAATAGTACCCTAATGAATAATATAATATATTGTTTTGAGTCTTCCTAGCTAAAGTAAATAACATACATTAAATTTATGAACCTTATTCAATCTATGTACCTTATAAAGTTAGGTTAGACCATTTTATATCAGATAAACCCAAGTCTAAGCACACTTCAACAAAAGAATAGCTTTAATAACTGCGGGTGATGCCTTTCCCACAAAATCTATTGCCTATTACTTTGCTCCAGGTGCATGCCACTTTTACTCAGTCAACTTTTGATTCCAGGTCAATTATATATTAATGGTGTTGCTGAAACTAGTGCTTCCATTAATGGATTAACATGGTAAAATGGTTATATATAAACTACATCAATCTAATAAAAAAGGACTGGATCAACAAAGCAAACTACAACCACCTCTATATCAGACTCTGTCGGACGTGTAATTGATTATGTTGTTGCCATCGTTGGTCACCTACAAAGGGATCGACGAGTTATGGAATGGATTATGAAACTGCCCTAGAAACGGGTGTTTCAAGTAGTGTGGGTACCTACACATAACACGATCATAATGTACATATACCTTAGTTTTACACCGGAATTTATGTATCCCCCAGACAGTTTAGTGGGGCCGACTTGATTAGGGTAAAAGTCAGTTGGATCATTGTGTATAAATAGAAGAGTTGCGATTCTTATTTGGACACATAACCTCTCACTTGTGTAGTGCATAGGAGAGAGAGAGACCCAACAACAAGAGGAGGATAACATTTTTGGGGGTTATATCTTATACATATTATATAGAGGAAGTTTTGCTGGGTTTTCTCCCCCTTGAGGGTTTCCCAGGATAAATATTGTGTCTATATTGTGATTTTGTTTCTATCAATGATTCTAGATATTCTACTACTATGATTTTGAATTAAACACTTATTAATCTAGCATAGCATATGAAATATTAATGTGGTATCAGATCTAACCTGATTAGGATGCCTTTCGCAAGGTGAAACTCCCTCTCTTTCCTCTCCAGGAGAAATTAGAGTTTCTAAAAAATTTGGAATTTGAGAGATCTGCTTGCATAGAAATTTGTGCCTCCCTGGAGCACATATATTGAGCTTAGGATCAATATTTTTGGGTGGTTGAATCTTCAGGAAATACAAACCCTATTTTGGAAGTGAACCAAAAAAATGCACTGAAACAGAACTAGAAATTTTGCAGTGCTGCAACCTCGCAAGTGGGATTTGAATACTAAAAGTTTGGGATCTCTAGAAACAAGTTGGACCAACCAACTCTCCTTGCTCAAGCACATATACTGGTAAGGTCAGCTTTTTATTTTGATAATTTTTAATTTTTAGTGACCTACTAGATAGGATGGCCCCAAGCACTAAGCTTGAGGACAAATTGGAAGGCCCGGAAAACTTCCTAGATTGGAAGTATAGGATTGGTCTCATTCTCACAGAGAATGGTCTTGAGAAGTACATCAAGAATGAAATTGCAGAACCCGAAGAAGATGAAGTTAAGGATAATCATGAACAATACCTAGTCAATGCAGTGACGATCATTGCTGACTCTATTAAGGATCACTTGATCCCACAAGTGTCATCTAAAAAGACACCTAAACAAATGTATGATGCACTTTCCAGAATGTATGAGGGAAGAAACATCAACATAAAAATTAATCTAAGAGATCAACTGAAGGGCACCAAGATGAGTAAAGGAGAATAATTTCAAGCTTACTTGACAAGGGTTTCACATTTCAAAGAACAACTAAGTGCTATTGGAGACACCCTTGATGATGATGAACTAGTTATGACTTCTCTCAATGTTCTCACTAGAACTTGGGACTCATTCATTCAAAATTTGTGTGCCATAAAAGGAAGTATGAATTTTGACATAGTATGGGAAGACTACATTCAAGAAGAAGCTAGAGTAGCGAACAGAGAAGCTCTTCTCAGAGAAGATGACCAGGATCTAGCCAACCATACTATAGAAAGGAAGCAATCAAAATTCAAGAAGAGTATCAGAAACCTTCCAAGAAGAAGTTTCAGAAGAAGAAGAAGGATTAATCAAAGTACCAATGCTACAAGTGTCATAATATAGGACACCTAGCTAGATAATGTCCATCACCAAAGAAGAATAACAACAACAAGAGACTTCATGCTCATCTAGCTAAAGATGAGGATGAAGAAGAAACACCTCTAAAGAGATTAACAAGAGAATAATATGTAGATGAATATGTACTATTCTCTGCACTCTCTAGGTTTGTAACACCTGGAGAAGACACATGGATTATTGATAGTGGTGCCTAGAAGCATATGACAGGGAAGAAGCAATATCTATCAAGACTTGAAGAGAAGAAATCTCCCGAGAAAGTATCATTGGGAGATGACTATCAATATCCCATTAAAGGTATTGGTGAATCAAGCTACAAGATTGACTCTGGGACTTCCATGAAGATGAAGGAATTATTGTATGTACCAGGTTTGAAAAAGAAATTAATTTCCATCTCAGCTCTCGACAAGTTGCTTTTACAGATGGACAAGGTTAATGTGGTCCAAAGGAAAAACATTTGAAGATGTTGTGGTCAATGGAGAAGAAGGAGGAGGATTGTATAAAATCAAAGGACATCTAGAGACAACCCTTGTCCATGACGCTACCATCTCAAGTGATGTTTCCATATTTGTCTTCCACAATGGTCTTACAACACACCCACACAAATCTCTTTGCACACAAACTCACTCAACTTTTCCTCAAGACTAGACTTCAATCCAATAGCATAAGGATGCTTTTCTTGGTCTCCCCTCACATAGTTCATGAAAGCTTCTTTTATAGGCCAAGGGAGGGTCATATGAGATGAGATTCTTTAGTAAATGGATACAAGATGATCCCTATGGGTGAGGAGGTCGAATGCCACCTCTCCCTAGCTGGTAAGAACCACCTCCATGAGGGATTTTGTATGGAAGCTTCTCGAAACTTCATTTTTTCCCATTTTAACTATGTCGGCACTTTCTACATGGAGGGTGAAGGCGTCAGCGCTCCTTATGAAGTAGGTACAGGAACTAGCGGCTCTTGATGTAAATGGACAACAGGCGTTGACGCTCTATCATAAAGGAGAAAGTGTGCCAACCTACTCAATTGTGGGAAAAACATCTAGAATAATCCCTGGCCAAGTTCTTTGGAGGGTGCTCAAGCATCAATGGATATTTTAGGTGCAACAGAATTCCCCCCAAAGTATGAAGCTAGAATAATGTGATAGGTAAAATAATTTGTTAGATATCAATATGGTATCAAAGGAAAATAGAGATGAGCTCACAATTGACATAAAACCAGTAACTCATTTTTCTGACTCGATCATGGCTGCAAACCAATACATTGCAGATCCATGGAGATGACTATGTCATGGATACCAAAACTACATTGTAGATACATGATCAATGACGTAGAAAGAATAACATGGCTACAGAACATACAAAGTAGATTCATGTTATCCAAACTCAATAGTAGACACAACCACCAAACATACAATGTGGATCCATGTCATGACTTCAAATAATCTTCAATCGCAACCTGAGGATAGGAAATTATGCAGATGAATCCTAACCACTCAAGGTATTCATTCCAATCCCCAAACGATACAATTCTAACCATGTGAATAGATGTCTTGATGTTGAACATGGTATAAACCACTTGATTATCGGTCATTAATGTATATTGTTAACAATTGCAAGGGAAATCACCATTGATGTCAATGATCCCCAAGGTGTCTCAGTACATTCTCCCAAGTGCGAATAAGGGTTTTTAACTCGAACACTTGATAGAATATTTCGATCAGAGGTCCTTGATGAAAACCTACTATCAAAAGTGAGGAATCCTGCCATTGAGGCATGCAGGGCTCAAGGTACTTGAGTTCGTTTCTAAACCTAATTCCTGGATGATGTGCTGAAGTTGACATGAATAGATTCATCGAAGGAGTGCCATGATTTTTCCCCCATAATTGACATGAAACATGGAACAAAATTTGATTTTGAATTGATGAAACAACCATGAAACTGAATCAGACACGACCGAATTTATAGGAAGGTAAAGTTACTTAGAGTTGGATTGCAAAAGAGACATCCTTTGAACAAATTATAGCACGACAAATGTATTGGAAGCATTGACTTGACGAGATGGAAACCAAGTGTAACAAAAGGATGAGTTGATGCATTCTTTGAATTGACTCAAAGAAATCATGTGACTGACGAAAGTGGATCAACTCGGAGACAAGTTGAATACGCAAATGTTCAGAAATGCAAATGCAGAGAAGTGCCATGCTCAAAGGTGGACTTTGAGTTGCCATCGATACAAATGAAAAGATATTCCCCTTTCCCTTAATTTACCCATCACGAAGGATGAGTGCCTCTTTTTTCTTTTACGAGTTCAAAGAGGGTAACAAACACTTGTTGTATCTCATCGGTAGATAGTTCCATTCTCATATGTTTTATGAACCTAAGAAAGGAGAGGATCGTTCCTAAAAGAGGGTCTCTCAGTGTTTAATTTAACGAGTCCATTGAAAGCCAACTTGGTATCGTTCATGTTTAGAGAGTCCGAACGAAGACAGAAGAAGACTCCAAAGGGTCCTTTTTCGTATGATTTAGTCTCTAGGGCCCAAAAAAGTATAAAATAATTCCCGAGAGAACTCTTCTAGCCAAAGTCAACTAGAGTATTCCTTTTTTGTAATTAGTCAATCCGTACCAAAAAAGGGGTAAAATCTCATCAGAAAGATGATTCTTCAAATACTTTTTCGAGCATGAAGAAGACAAATTCACTCGATAATCTTTTCGCATTTTAAGGAGTCTGAAAAGAGTTTAAATGTGACTCCATAAGAGGTCCACTTTTTCATAAACTGCTTTTAACGAGTCTGAAAAAGCAGAAAAAGTATACTCGATACCCTTTTACTAGGTTTTTAACGATAATGTCAAAGGTATAAACGACGCTTGGTACTTTTTCATCTTATCTCAAAGTGTAAAAAAGACAAAAGAAACTTATGACATAACCACGATGCTTCGTAAATATGACCTAGAATCTTTAAAAATCAAGTTAGGACCATTTTAATATAAAAACTATATAAAATAAATAGTAAAAAATCCTAAAATTAAAATATTTTGATTTTAATAATGAAAATAAAAATGAAAATTACTATAGAAAGAAGGTAAATAGTGAATTTTTACCATTGTGATTTTTTAACCATAGTGAGAGTGAAATTGGTGGAAGAGAGCTAGTTTTCAATTGCATATTCCGAAAGTTGTGGACTACCTCTGCACAAACCACTCAGACAAGGTAATAGCTAACTCTTATCCCTTCATTTTCACCGGTGCATTTCTTGTTTTAAAGGTCAAATTTTTTGTTTTTTGGGAAAATCCTCAAATGGGAAGAGCGCATACAAGTTGGCGCCTTTTTCCCTTTTGGGATATGCACTAACGCATCTCTCAAAAGAGGAAAGGGTGTTGAAGGATCTATGTCACCAACGCTCTATCCTATAGCAAACAGTGCACCAATGACCGTGACACCCAAAAAATCAAGACAATAATTTTTAAGAGCTCTTTATTTCTTTAAACGATTTAAACTTGCTTCTGATGGGTTCTTAAACATTTTTGCAGGGAAAACTAGAGGAAAGATGGTCATATGGAAAGAGAAACAACACAAGATGGATGACCCTAGGAAAGCAATGATCCAGTTACTTTGAGGGTGTACTGCAGGTAGCATGGCGGTAAAGGATCAAGTATATCGAAGTACAACAACAAAGGATCAAGTAGATCAAAGTGTAGCTGTAAAGGATCAAGAAGGATCATAGTATTGATGCAAAAAAATCAGAAGGATTGAAGTGCTGTTGCAAAAGGATCAAAGTGTTGCTACAAAGGATCGAGAAGATCATAAGGCTACTACAGAAGATTAAAATGATGTTGCAAAGGATCAAGATGATCAAAGTGTTGCTGCAAAGGATCAAGAAGATCAAATTGATGCTGCAAAGGATCATGAAGATCGAAGTGCTACTACAAAGGATCAGAAGATCGAAGTGTTGCTATGAAGGATCAAAAAGTTGAAGCGTTGCTTCAAAAGGATCAATTGATCGTGTGATGCAGAAGATGAAGAGTAATTGTTCCAGTTACTGATTGTGAAAACTTCATGTGACGTATAGATGTATTACCTTGATGTATTGCTAAATATATTGTCTTTATGTGCTCCTATTGTCTATGATGATGTTGTCAGTAGAATAAACTTCTCATTAAGGGGGAGTGTTGAGTATTGTAACTTCAAAGGATATTCTAAATGTATTTTACTGATGTAATGCAATGGAGATGTTATTATTCCTCCGACAGGGTGTTACTATTGTATTTGTTCATCGTAGAGTCATGAGGTAAATCCTCCATTGTAATTTGGGTCAATAGCACCCTAATGAATAATATAATATACTGTTTTGAGTCTTCCTAGGTGAAGTTGGCCCAGACAGTTTAGTGGGCCCGACTTGATTAGGGTAAAAATCAGTTGGTTGGCTCATTGTGTATAAATAGAAGAGTTGTGGTTCTTATTTGGACACACAAACTCTCTCTTGTGTAGCACATAGGGGAGAGAGAGAGAGAGAGAGAGAACAGGAGGAGGAGGATAATTGTTTGGGGTTATCTCTCATACATCTTATACAGAGGAAGTTTTGTTGGTTCTATTTCCCCTTGAGGGTTTCCTAGGATAAATGTTGTGTCTATCTTATGATTGTGTTTCTATCAATAATTCTGGATATGTTGCTGCTATGAGTTTTAATTGAACACTAATGAATCTAGTCTAGCATATGAAATATTAACAAAGAACAAGTATCCACTTCCATGTATTGATGAATTACTTGATCAATTGAAACATGTAGTTTATTTTTATAAGTTATACTTCTGTAGTCAATACCATCATATTAGAATTTCTGAAAATTATATATGGAAGACTACTTTTAAGACAAAACAGGGGTTGCACGAATGGCTGGTCATGCCTTTTGGGTTGTTCAATGCCCCAACTACTTTCATGAGAGTGATGAATTATGTCTTCTGACCATTCATCGATGATTCTATTGTTGTATACTTAGATGATGTTCTTGTTTTCAATCACACTTGGGAAGAGCATGTAGCTCATGTGAGAAAGGTGTTTGATTTATTAAGGGGGAAAAAATGTATGTAAACATGGAAAAATTTGAATTTGCTAAATCATCTTTAGTGTACTTAAGTCATATTATTGGTGGAGGTAATTTAAGGGTAGATCTTTCCAAGGTCGAAGTATTTGTAAATTATCCAAGGCCAACTATAGTTGTAGAGGTTAGAATCTTTCATGGTGTAGTCCAATATTGGAGAAATTTCATAGCCAGTTTTTCCTTAATTGCAGCACTGTTACATTCATTGACAATTGTTAAGCAATATTTCCAGTGGGGAGGTAAACAACAAAAATCCTTCGATATTTTGAAGGAACAAATTAGCACCATACCCGTTTTGGTATTTCCATATCTATGACAACCATTTGAGATCGAAACAGATGCTATTGTTTTTTTCATGGGAGTTGTTCTTATGCAGGGACGAAGACCGATCAACTATCATTCTGAAACATTTTCAACTGTGGTAAGTAATTGTCCTACCTATGATAAAGAACTTTAGTCATTGGTACATAGAGTTAAAAAATGGAAGCATTATCTTATGAGTAAAGAAACTATTATACACACTAATCATCATCCACTACAATATTTGCAGTCACAAACAAAGCTACAATGGATCAGGCATTTTAGGTGGCTGCATGGGTTTTTAAAAAAAATTCACTTGATTATAAAATATAAGAAGGAGTTCAAAATAAAGTAGCAAATATGTTATCCATAACTCCCATGAATGCATCCATCATTATTCAAAATAATTCAGCTGGCACAAAAACGTTATATTGAACAATATGTTGAAGATAAAGACTTTAAGAATGTGTATCATTCATTAGTCCATGGGAAACAAATAGAAGATTTTTTTTTCAATTGTGTGATAACCTTTTATAATTATTTGTAAAACTTTGTATCCTGCAGAAATAAAAGATGCATGTAATTTGACAATCACATTCCTCTCGCGTTGCTGCTCATTTTTAAGTAGGTAAAACACTAGTAGAATTGCAAAGGTACTGTTATTATCTGCACATGCTTGAACTATTTCTAAATATATAAGGGGTTGTGTGATGTGTGCAACCAATAAACCTAGCATTAATAAATTGGGATTGTACAAACCTCTTCCATTTCTTTCTCATCCTTGGGAAATTATTTCTATGGACTTTGTTGGGGGTTGTTTCTAT
Source organism: Pseudotsuga menziesii (assembly GCA_001517045.1). Taxonomy (NCBI): domain Eukaryota; kingdom Viridiplantae; phylum Streptophyta; class Pinopsida; order Pinales; family Pinaceae; genus Pseudotsuga; species Pseudotsuga menziesii. The sequence continues at coordinate 15,646 of LPNX010810769.1, read as the reverse complement.
ACACTTCATCAATGTGAAAAAAGACGGAGCTTTCTACTCCAAATGGTTTGTATCTAGAACAAAAATTGAAAGTAATGCAAACTCTTTCCTAGATCAATCAAACTACTTGATTATTAATAGAATCTATACCTATTTTATAAGAGAATTATTGTTACCTCCAAGATTTTTTTGTCTTGCTTGTTGAGAAGGAAATAGCCTGCAAAATATTCAGGGAGAATAAGAAACAAGTAGAAACTACAAGATAATTTGATATTTCTAATCAAATAACTAAGGAGAAATTATATAAATGTTATTTAAACATCATTTATGGAAAAAGAAAAACATTATTGTTTTAACAATAAAAAGGGAGAAATTAAAACCATGGAGCCTTGGTGTTACACTTCTTCCAACGAGTCCTTTGCCACAAAAGTATAACCTTTATTCTAGAAGAGCTTCATTTCTAGGAATATTTAAGTAGCATATGGATGCTTATTTGTTCCTCCCTCCGCCATGAGGGTGAGCTTGTATTTATAGGCCAAAAGGGATAAAGGGAGTTGAGGATTCTTGGGAGAAGGTTAAGGGATCATCCCAAGAGGTTAAGGGTTATATTGCCACTTATGTTTATTTGTTGGATGTAATGTCCCATTTTTGGAAATTTTATTAAAATTACCAATTCTTCAATTATTTCACAATGTTCTCAAATTCATCCTCTTACAACTCTAGTTATATGGATTCAATTGATTCCAAAAGTACTCCAATTGCTTTCAAACTTGGTGAGGAAGGTCCTGAGGGGTGATGGGAAATATTAGCACATCTATAATACATATAATTAACTGATATTCCCAACCATTTTATTCAATTTGCAAGGGAATAAGTTTCAGGACAAGACTAGTCAATTTGGGAGGTGGAAAACCCCCCCGGGTCCTGGAACAAATCTCTTCACAAAACTGTAAAAAATTCACTAATGGTGGGTATGATACTTGGCTCTATTATCATACATTAATAAAATTATATTTGAATCATCATATGTGGTCTTGGGGTCGAATAGGTATCCAAGAGAACTCCATGAATTTACTAGTAGTTTTGAGGTTCCAACCCCCAATTGTAGATGACTCCAAATAGCTCCAAATACTCTCGAATTGTACCAGAAGGTGTATGAGTGATATAATAACTTAATTATAATGTTAAATTATTTATTATTTCCTTCCAATTACTTCAATTCTATATCAAATTCTGAATGAGATAGATGCTTTAACTAGCCATTTTGGGGCTCAAATCCCCCCCAAGGTGAATGATAGAAATGGCTTCCAAAGTGTTCTGCAACCCACTCGAATTATAAAATTGAAGTAGGGTATATGTATAATATATTATAATATACTCATATACATAACTAGTCTACTTCCCATTGCTGTTATCACTTCCTTCAATCATATATAAAAAACTAGTTTTGGACCCTTGGGGAAACGAGATGTAGTTTGCTCCAAATGATATGAAATCCGACCCAATGGCCACAAATTCTTGGTTACTGAAAATTAAACCCATAGTAGACATTAATTAAAATTTAATCATTCATAAATCATCAATATTGCACACATATATTCGATTCCATCAAGATTGCAAGGGTTTACAACAAGGTATTGGGGAAATGGCACTGTTTCTTCAATATTGGACAATAATACATGAGATATCTTGGAATTTCAACATGAGATATCTCTGAACTTAAATAAAATAAAATTTAAATCAGAATACAGAATACTGGAGCAAGCGAAGCTCCCTCAAAGAGATGGATAGCTCACCAAGTGCGCCTCACTCCATTGAGTTGAAATATAGTGAGAAAACTTGAGATGAATGGAAGAACAAGCTGATATTGAGATGTCCATGAGATTCCTATATATTTAACCTGTAAATTATGACTCTATTTAATCTCCTTTAAATACCTTTGTGGCGTCTCCAAATCACCAATTAGGATGGGAATCTTTCACCCTCGAAATTGCTAAGGCAAGGAACTAGTCATCCACTAGCTCTCTCTTCACAAACCCAAATTCATCAAATGATAAAAATACATGATCTTGGTTTATTCCTGTATTTTATAAACATCCTTAGCATTATAAGGTTCCCCAAATAATCCATAAACCCAAGCCAAGTCGAATTGGTGTGGTTGCTCATGCTTTGCCATGTGGCCTCTCTCTTCCTCTTCCATCTTCCCCCAAATTCGAATAGGAGCCTCTTGGCCTTATCCAACTCCCATGAGTGACCTATAATATGATCTATTCAGGAATGACATGTCATATATTTCATATTTCAGCCTTCATATCTTACTTGTGTCATAATTG
>LPNX010810769.1:2214-13276 GCA_001517045.1 Pseudotsuga menziesii | reverse complement strand
AATGTAAGGGGAATCTAGCCAAGTGTCCATGAAACTCCCATTTGGCTCTTCCTCTCCCATGTAAGTTACAATTAATCCCAAATTAGACCTATTAAGTATATGTAAAATTATATTAACCTTATAATCCATCCAAAAACATTAGGCTTCCCATAGATTCGAGATTGCAAGAGGAGGATGCCATGTGGCGCCAATTTTCTAGCTTGTGTGGGCCCCATAGTCTCCATGTGTCTCCATCCTCCATTGCCACTTCAATTTTATCTTGTATTTACTTAATAGGCTACATTATTAAATATTTATCCCCTTCTAATGTATAAACATCATTTATTATCCCCCTCATTCCAAATCTCAAAGCTTCCACCCCCAACCTAGGAAACTAGTGATTTTCCTCCTTGGCAATTATTTGAGTTTTATCATCCATTTGACAACTTTCATGAATCTAGAAAATGTTATTTGGAAATTGTGATCCAATGCAAAATTTGGGACATTACAAATCCTCCCTTCCCAATATTTCTTGTCCTCAAGCAATTTCAAACATGGTTGTTGAAGAACTTGCTTTCTGTATGATTCTTTGAAGTTGCCACTGAGCTACCCACTTTGAGTCTTTGATATTCCATAAAAAATTTAGAGAGGAACCACCATGCTTTCTGATGCACTACTATGATTAAAATAACCTTATTAAGTGGGGAATCCATCTCCCATACTTCTTGTTTCCTGAAGAATTTGGAATCAATGGGACTAAAAACTATCCCAGGGTCCCATTGCTTGCATTGCACTCCAACAATTAAGAGTGCTCTCCAACTCATACCATTATGAAAGAGAATTCTTGGACCCAATTTTATTGTATGAATTATTCCAAACATCATGAGTACATAATATATATCATCAAAGTACATAACAACATAATAAAAAGATACATCAAGGAGGTGCCTCATCAAAAAATCATGAAAGTGCTTACACCTCCAAGTGAGTAGACTACCATTTTCCAAGTGCATACATGCTTCAAGTGACCAATAAAATATGATCCAACTACATAGGTGAGGATCCCATGTCCTATAATGATGCTCTGAAATAATGTAATATTCATCAAAATAATAATCATCCATTTGTTCTTTTATCCAAGAAGTGAATGAAGAACCTCCACCAAAATATGAACCAAATAAGGAGAAAATAAAACATGAAGACTTCAAGTGGATCAAAGAAGTCTCATAAATACATCCATGAATGACAGAATCATAAAGATATAACAAATTATGTGGCTGGAAACAAAAAATTTCTCCAATCATAAATTTGTTCACCCCAGTGTTAGATGAAGTTCCTCCAACCTCAAATGAACCAAGTGTTGAGCAAGAAAAACCACAAGTCTTCAAGTGACTCAAATGCATATCATAGGTGCATTCATGCAGATGTGCATCATCATAAAGTAACAAAGGACGCTTCTTCAAATGTGAATAAGAGTGTGCTCCAACCATGTCATCATAGAAAGCAAACCTAGGAGTTCCATACTCCTCATGTGGCACCATCAAAAAGAACCCTTTCACCCATACTTCATTGAGACTAATGTTGCAAAACATGGAATTGTAGGATGTAGGAGAATGAACTAACTCACCCAAATGATCAAAAAGTTCAAAATTTTCATCATGGTAAGGATCCATATGGGTAGTATCATGCAACTCCTTAAAAAGTGTGAAACCTTTGTCATAGGTTGGTTCCAATGTAGAGGAATCATGCTCTCCTTTAAACATTGCATAACCTTCATCAAGAGACAATTCAAGTTCCTCTTCCACCACATCAAGTGTTTGAATCTCTTCAAGTTCAACTTCAAACAAATCAAGCACATTCAAATTTCCACATTTATCATGATACTCCATGTCATGAGAATCCTCCAAACAATCTACCATTTGACAATCTAAAACATTGGAGGGAAAACAAGTATATTGCAACTTTTCAAGAAGTTTCTAATTTTGAATTGTGAGCTTAATGTTATCCTCATTATTATTCAAGTATGAATCATGTAAAAATTCATTAATCTCAAACAAATGGTTTCTATCAAAAATCAAAATCATGAAATCACGTTTGATGTGACACATTGCTCTTTGAATCTTCTCCATGTCTTTAAGGGATTATTGGATATCCCTTTCACTAATTTTCAAGGATCCTTGAATAAAGGATGGTTCATGGGATTGAACCTTCTCCTCTTCTTCATTCTAGATTTGATCAACTCCTTGAAGCTCAAGTGGTGATGGGGAAGTTGATATTGGTTCTTCATTTTCTGCTACGAGGTCTTCATCTTTATGCTCATGAGATATTTGGATTGTAGAAACATGTTCAGATCTGATCTCTATGTCACCAACATATATTTGTGAGCACCCATCATTAGGTACTCCTTTATAGTTCAAACATCCATCCATAGATGCCCTTTGGTCCATGTCCATAGTAGAATTTGTTTCAGAATGATATTCAATAGTTTCAAGGTACTATTATTCCTTCTCATGTGATGTTTCCTCATATTTTTCAAAGTCACTTGGGAGTGACTTTCGATCCTCTTGATGTAATGCTTTTTATTCTTCACCACCCATAGAAATTTGTAGCTCCTTGTTCTCCTCCCTACTTGTGCATTGATGATTATTCCTTAATGAGTTCTTATTTGAATTATTTTTTATAAATTCCTTCAACCAATAATAAAGGTATTCAAAATAAATGGTATTATTTGTCTCTTCATGATGAAAACTTCTACTACCCATAAATTGGTTAGCCATCAATTCGAATGCTTGCTTAACCTGCCTGGTCATATCATCACCACATGACTTAATGACTTTATTCAATTCATATATACCATCCATAACTTCAATAGGTGACAATACCATGATCTGATACCACTTTAATGTCCCCTTTTTGGAAATTTTATTAAAATTACCAATTCTTCAATTCTTTCACATTGTACTCAAATTCATCCTCTTACAACTCTAGTTATATGGATTCAATTGATTCCAAAATTCCTCCAATTGCTTTCAAACTTGGTGAGGAAGGTCCTGAGGGGTTATGGGAAATATTATCACATCTATCAGACATATAATCAACTGATATACCCAACCATGGTCTGAAATTTTCAAGGGAAGAAGTTTCGGCATAAGACTAGTCAATTTGGGAGGTGGAAATCCCCCCTAGGTCCTGGAACAAATCTCTTCACAACACTGTACAAAATTCACTAATGGTGGGTATGATACTTGGAGATGTTATAATACATTAATTAAATTATATTTTAATCATAATATGTTATTTTTGGGTTGAATAGGTATCCAAGAGAACTCCATGAATTTACTAGTAGTTTTGAGGTTCCAACCCCCAATGGTAGATGACTCCAAATGTCTCCAAATAATATTGAATTGTACCAAAAGGTGTATGAGTGATATAATAAATTAATTATAATTTTAAATTATTTATTATGGAATTCCAATTAATTCTGCAAGTCTATATAAAATTCTGAATAAGATAGATGCTTTAACTAGCAATTTTGGGGCTCAAATCCCCCTGGGGGTGAACGATAGAAATGGATTCCCAAGTGTGATGAAACCCACAAAAATTATCAAATTGAATAATGGGATATGTATAATACATTATAAGAGACTCATATACATAACCAATCGACATCCCATGGCTGTTATCACTTCCTTCAATCAGATATAAAAAACTAGTTTTGGACCCTTGGGGAAACGAGATGTAGTTTGCTCCAAATGATATGAATTTAAACACAATGGCCACAAATTATAAGTTAATTAACATGAAACCCATAGTATACATTAATTAAATTTCATTAATTCATAAATAATCAATGGTGGACACATATATTCGATTCCATCAAGATTGCAAGAGTTTACAACAAGGTATTGGGGAAATGGCATTGTTTCTTCAATATTGGACAATAATACATGAGATATATTGGCATTTAGAACTGAGATATTTCTGAACATAAATAACATAACATTTAAATAAAAATACATAATACTGTATAAATATAATCTCCCTCAAAGAGATGGATAGCTCACCAAGTGCGCCTCACTCCATAGAGCTGAAATAGAGTGAGAAAACTTGAGATGAATGGAAGAACAAGATGATATTGAGATGTCCATGGGATTCCTGTAACTTATGACTCCATTTAATCTCCTTTAAATACTAGATTTTCCTCTCCAAATCACCAATTAGGATGGGAATCTTTCACCCTCGAAATTGGCTAAGGCAAGGAACTAGTCATCCACTATCTCTCTCTTCACAAACCCAAATTCATCAAATGATCAAAAGTCATTCTCTTGGTTTATTCCTTTATTTTATAAACATACTTATCCTTCTAAGTTTTCCCAAATCTTCCATAAACCCAATCCAAGTCGAATTGGTGTGGTTGCTCATGCTTTGCCATGTGGCCTCTCTCTTCCTCTTCCATCTTCCCCCAAACTCGAATAGGAGCCTCTTGGCCTTCTCCAACTCCCATTAGAGCACTATAAGATTCTCTAATCATGAATTACATGTCATATATGTCATATTTCATACTTCATATATTACTTGTGTCATAATTGGCATAGAATCTCCATCATTGGTGTCATAGATGTCATAAATGTAAGGGGAATCTAGCCAAGTGTCCATGAAATTCTCATTTGGCTCTTCCTCTCCCATGTAAGTTACAAGTAATCCAAAATTAGACCTATGAAGTATATGGACAAGTATATTAACCTTATAATCTATCCAAAAACATTAGGATTCCCATAGATTCGATATTGCAAGAGGAGGATGCCATGTGGCACCAATTTTCTAGCTTGTGTGGGCCCCATAGTCTCCATGTGTCTCCATGCTCCATTGCCACTTCAATTTTCTATTATATTTATTTAATAAGCTACATTATTAAATATTTATCCCCTTCTAATGTCTAAACATCATTTATTATCCCCCTTATTCCAAATCTCAAATCTTCCACCCCCAACCTAGGAAACTAGTGATTTTCCTCCTTGGCAATTATTTGACTTTTAGCATCCATTTGAAAACTTTCATGAATATGGAAAATGTGATTTAGAAATTGTGACCAAATGAAAAATTTGGTACATTACATTAGGATAATCCTACACAAGCTATCTCTTCCAGAAGGATCTTATCCTTCTCTTTTTTCTTGTTAATGAGCATTGATGCACTTTGTAAAAGGGAAATTGGTGTCAGGAAAGGGTGACACCTATTTTAAAAAGGAACGAAGTGTCATCGACACACAATTTCAGTGTTTAGGATGTGTCCACATAGTATGACACATTTTTCAAAGAGGAAGGGTGCATTGGTGTAATAAAAATTGGAAAACTATAAGGAAGACCCTCTTTCCAAAACCATTCGACACTATTACTTTAGGGATTAAGGAAAAATCAAGAGTACATAACTCATAATCATGATGATGGTGATATTTTGGTGTAACATATCTAGCCCAAAAGTATGAATCTAGAGGGACACACTGGGTGAAATACTTTTATAAATGAAGGTTAAAAATCGAGGGAAAATACCATCGGTTGAAGTGTTGAACAAGGACTTTGAAGTATCATATACTTTGAGATGTGTAACCCAACTAACTCATAACATGGTCGATGACCAATATAATGCAGGTCCATGCATAGACATTCAAGTCATGGATACCAACATACAATTTAGATCCATGACGAGTAAGACTCAAATTTGGACATAGCTATCAGACAGATATACACTGTAGATCTAAGCCATCACGAGTCAAAATTGAGCATAGCCACCAGACATACATTATGGATCTAGGAAATGACTCAAATGATCCATCGTAACCTAGGGAAATAGATAATACAAATGAGTTCCCATAGGGTCTTTATTATGAACCTAAAAAGGTATGATTCTATCTATGTGAATATATTTTTTGATGTCGAACATGGTAAAAGCCACTTGATTACCAATAATTTTGGTATATCATTAAGAAGTGAAATGGATATCACCATTGATGTCGATGACTCCCAAGGTACCTAGGTACATTCCTTGAGTGTGAATTAATGAGTTGAAGTTGAATATTCAAAGGAACATTTATAATAGAGACCAATGGTGTAAGTCTATTGTGGAAAGCGAGGTAACATGCCATTGAGGCATCCAATACCAAGGTACTTGTTGGATTTCTAGTTCTAAACCTTGGATGATGTGTTGAGTTCCACAAGGATAGACATGTCAAATAAGGGACATGATGTTTCCTTCATCATCGACACGAAATAGGATCAAATATTTTCTGGAAAACAATATTGGATGGTGGAGTGACTTTAGGACTATCTCAGGATGACCAACATAAAGGAAAGTGAGATAAATGCAAAGGATAACTAAGATGGTATGCCTCTCTTAAAAATTTATAACAAAACAGGTGACCTGGAAGCATTGGCTTAAGGAGAATGAGACCAAGAAATAATGCAATGGGATACCAGTGCATTCTTTGATAAACTCAAAGGAGTGACATGACTAATGAAACTAGATTGCCTTGAATACAAGATGATGTAATGCAAGTGAGTGTTATGTTCATGTTCACGAATAATGACTTGGTTCCATACAAACTTAGACACATTATTTTTGAAAATTAGTCATCATGATTGATGAGTGCCCCTTTACATTTTAACAAGTCAAAAGACGGTAGCAAACTCTCGATGTAGCTCATGTTTTTCAGATGAATCCAATCTCACATATTCTATGAACCTACGAGAGGATTGGTGTAGTCCCAAAAAGGGTCCTTCATTGTTTTAGTTTAATGATTCCAAAGAAGGTAAATTTGGTGTCATTTCATGTTTGGAGAGTCTGAAAAGACTAAGACTCTGAAATTAACTTTTTCGTAAATTTAGTCCCTTGGTATGAAAAAGTATAAAATAATACCTAGGAGAACTCTTCTAATCAGATGTAGACTACAGTATTACTTTTTCGTAAATAGTCCATCTAGTACGAAAAGGGGGTAAACTACCACCAAAAGTATGACCTTTCTAATACTTTTACAAGTGTGAAAGAAACAAGTTTGCATGGCAATATTTGATTATTTTGGGAGTCTGTAAAGAGCTTAAAGAAAACTCTAGGGTGGTCACTTTTTCTTAAAATTTTATGAGTCCAAAAAAGTGATAAAAGTATACTCGACACATTTTTGCTTAATTTTAGCGAGCACGACTATGGTATCAAAGGCACTTAGAAGCTTTTTCATATTAAAAAAGGAGCATGAAAAAATAAAAAATGAAGTCCACCATAACCAATTATGGTTCAATTTGACTTTTAACCTCCAAAGTAAATGTTAAAGCTTCAAAATATGAAAATAAAATATTTTATAACCAAATTGGTAAACACAATTTTAAAATATTAAAATATTTCATCCAATAGTATAAAAAGAGGTGAAAAGTATAAAGTTTTTACCACTGTGTTTTTTTTAACATTTGGATTGAGTGAAAGAATCCTTTTCTGGTGTGGACTTGAAGTTGATATTTTTGGAGCATTGAGTCAGATCTAGTTATCGATTCTTTCTTTTCATGGTCAATTTTTTTAAATTTTTGTTGGTTTTATATGTTTTTAACGGTTGATTATTTAGTATGAAAAGTGTGCCCTCACTGGTGCTCTTCTCCATTTTGGTAAGAATGTAAACTAGAAGTGACACTCACCATGAAAGGGGAATGAGAGTCTCCGACGCTCTTTCAATACTGACAAGGTGCGTCAGCAACCGAGCAACTCAAAAAAAATAAAATGCAAGCAATGTTTTGACAATTTTGAATGGAATCTTTCCTAATGATTGTCTAAAATCATTTGATGCAGGTTTCATCAATAAAAATGGTGATATGGAAAGAAAGAGAGAAAAAATTATATGATTCCCAATAAGCTAATGACCCTAGCACTGTAATGGCTCTAAGGGAGCGTGGGATCTTAAAATTATTCAAGATTCCAGGAATGGGGGCTCAAGTTCACCTTTTAGACCATTTGATCTAGATGTGGGATCCAGAACAACAACATTTCCAAGTTGGAATTCACATCCTTACTTTGGATGTGGAATGTATTTACTTCCTTACAAGGATTTCAAGGCGAGGGAATCCCATCTCGCTTTCAAGACCGAGAGGGGGTGATATGACCATAGATGATCCGATTGATCAATACTGCACTCTCGAAACATAGTCACAAGGTGGGAAAATAGTCATTAAACATGTGATGAATCACCCTCTACATATTGTTTTGTTTACTATTGAGGGAGTGGTAGCTAACATAGCTACTCTCCAGACCACAAAAGAATATTTTCTTTATTCCCTAGAGTGCATGGATCCCACAATGTTTAATTGGTGTGAGGTTCTTTTGGTAAGTTTGAAAGAACAAGTGAAAAAATGTCGGAGGAGAGAGTTGAAATATTTTGGTTTTGGCTCTATTATAGTATCCTTCTTCTTAGAGAGTGTCACTTTAATCTATCCACATGTATCTATTATTGATCCTGAGCCACGATATATATGCATGCAGAGGTGGTTTGTGATGGCTCGACATGGTGGAGGTTGACCAATAATCACTTATGGGTCACATTTTTTCATATGGCTAAGTGGCCAACTGCTCATAATTTAGGATTATGCCTATGTACGTACTGAATTCATAGGTGATCTAGATCTAAGACTCCGTAAGGGGGATCAGTGGGGTGATCTAGGTAAGAAGAACTCCTTTTGTTTTGTTTTTGCAATATTTTATTTTTTATTATTATTGTTGTACTAAGACTCTATACATTACTATGTAGACATTAGACCTTTGATACCAGCTGGGTCTTCTCCTATCAAGAGGCGGGGATTTGACAAAGTAGTAGCGGTTTAGAACTTTGAGGTAGAGGAGGAACTACAATAGATCGAAGAGAACCTCCGGTGACTAATTGTGGACACTCTAGATATATCCATATATGACTTACCATGACGTTATCAATACCACACAACTGGATTCTCTAGTCATTTTGGTCGACTGCTTCATCAAGTGGCTTGAGCCAATACATGCTATCATGAGCACCGGTAGTAGTAGTGTTGGATTACAGTATATAGTATTGTGCTAAAATCCATGAGCTTCGTATTTTGTTGACTTAGTATACTAAAAGCTACGAGCTTCATATTTTTGCCTCATTTCTCTTGTTTTTGTGAAACACTTTTTATATAAAAGAAACCTTTTACAATTTTATAATGTGTTTGTGATGTATTTGTACATGGATCTCATTTTAAGGCTATTTTATTTACATGCATTATCTACATGTGTTATTTTAATGAATTTCTAGGAATGAGCAATGTACCAATTTAAAACATAATTAGCTAAAAAACAAATAGTTTCATTCATTTGCCTTGGAATATGTTGGTATTGAATAAATTTGAATGACCTTTCAAGAAATTGGACACTCTAAAATAGGTGAAGAAGTATCATATTACGAATAGCATAAAATCAGTTTAAATGAGAAACTACCAATTCTGAATCCAAATAGAAAACAATTTGACTCACATCATTAGTTAAAGCATCAGTGAATTATCCAATCATCGCATGATATTTAGCGAGATTGTTAAGTGCAGGACCTAGACAGGTTCCACCTGAGCTTATTAATTCACCAGAATGGGAATAAAGTACTGTTGGCCTGATTTTCTGAATCCAGGCCAATAAGGAGGTTTTGTCCACACAATCAGCTTAAAGCAGCGTCCGGTATGTTTGGTTTAACAAAACCTCGCAGGTTGTGGTCCTGCTACCAGCTAGTTTGTCTCTTAAAGAGAATTTAAAACCAGCAAAATCTAATCTACTCTAATGTTTACTTTACCTATATATATCTAAATATCCTAAGGTTGCTTTCTTAAGGAAAGACTTCGATTTTTGGGAAGTTTTCTAAATATGAAAACTTAAGTAAAATATCTAAAATGATTTAACAATTGCTAATTAAACTTGAAAATAAAATTAAAACTAAATTATTCTACCTATCCTATTAAACCCTATCTCAGCTAAGAGCAAATTGAATATTATATGTAATTATTAATCAATAATGATGAACAGATTGACTAAAATATAATCTAAACAAACCATTCAAATTATAACTAAAAGTCAAACTGCTAAATGATAACAGAATTGAAATTTAACCTGTAAACACATGATCAATTTCAACTGTCTAAAATTAATTAATAATCAATTTTCAAGATAGTTATTTGAATTTAAGATAATGTGTATTTAAAAGTCATCGTCAACATATGAATGAGATTTTAAATAAATAGAAAAGGATATCATTAAAACTTATGTTTATAGTAAACATACTAATAAACAACATCATAATGAAATATTTATTCAAAACACTAGCTTGAGCTGATGAAGCGAAAAGAGATAATTAAACATCAGTGTGTCACAACACAGGATTAATATATAAACAGAAGTTAACAAGTTGAAATATATTTATATATATATGATCCAAAACAAAACAAAATACCAGTCACAGTATCTGTCTGCAGATGTCCAGCAAAACCCACATCAAAGCTTCAACTTTAAGTATGATATATTACCAGTAATAAAATATATTCCAAAAGAGTTTTCTTCACACACTTCATCCTCCCGAGTTCATCAAGACTGCTCCCTTATATACTATTAAGATTCAGTTTTCCCTTATAAATGTTGCATGCAACATTATAGGGATTATTTAACCAAAAAGGCATCTAATTACTCCTACTACTATAAACAGAAATCGACTGGCCTGAGTCGTGGCATCCTAGAAAGTTCTTGACCATTGATAAAACTCCAGCTCGCAACCAAATAGCCACATCTCCATGTCAACGTATAACCATGTCCTGAATTTCTGGAAAAAGGTGATGATAAATCCTCCTGTATTGAATTCAAACGAAACATCTTATTAAAATCAATTTAATACACAGATAACAGAAATAATTAAAAAAAAAATTAAATGCATGCCTGTTAAATCTCTGATTTTACAGGCATGCGAAACTAGAACGATCATTACCTGTTTTGGCAGTGACATAGGAAATGAAGAAAACATTAAATTCTATTATGAAGAGACACTACTCTTCGAGCTTCTGCTAGA
>LPNX010810763.1:0-11300 GCA_001517045.1 Pseudotsuga menziesii | reverse complement strand
ATCATTCATAGTATTAGGAAGTTATTGAAGCAGAATAAACGATCATGGGATTCTATGTTAAAATATGTATTATGGGCAGACATAATAACAGTCAAAAAAGCAATTGGAACTTCTCCTTTCCAATTAGTATATGGTACAGATGCAGTTTTTCCTATTCAGTTGGGTATCCCAGTGATGAAATTTTTTCAAGATTGTCAGGAAGAACCTAATGATATGCAAAGAATAATTTATGCACTGATAGAGTTACAGCAGAAACAAGAAACAATGGAAGAAAAGGCTCAGTTGTATAGGTTAAAGGTCAAAGAAAGATTTGATAGGAAGATCAAAGATAATAATTTTTCAGTGGGAGACATGGTTTTGAGATGGCATGCTAGGAAGGAGTAGAAAGGAAAGCATGGCAAGTTTGATAACCTTTGGTTTGGTCCTTTCATAGTGTCGAAATTTCTAGAAAACAATACTTTTGTACTACAGACTTTGGAGGGTGAGGAATTGTCTAATCCAGTTAATGGATGATTTATCAAGCATTTTTACAGTTTTTGATATGAATATTGAACTTTCATTGTATATACCCGTGTAAATAACAAAATAAGGACTCCATGGCCCAATGGAAATTTTGCAGACTAGCAGGTAGCTAGATAGAAGGCACTGGTCTACAGGTTCTTGAAGCCTCACGAGGAGGACTTCATCCCGCAGCAGGAGCCAGATGTTAGGTCATGTTTTTGTTTTCCATCTTTTAATACTTTTGTTTAAGTTTTGAAGCTTGGTTTTATTCTTTACTCCTAGAAAATTTTGTTGCTTAGGATAGTTTGAATCTTTTCCCTTTAGCTTTCATGTTTATTTGATTTCTTCATTTTATTTTTTTACAAATTTTGGTTTGATTTCATAATTAGAGGGCTTATAGAATGCTTATATCGATTTAAAGGTCTTAAAAATAACATAAAAGCTTGTTTAAGGGTCTTAAACCAAGTTTAAACCTATATCATAGGTTTAATTTTAAAAAATCATTAACTTAGACTTTCTTGTAGCGCAAGCCTGGAAAAATTGCACACTCACGCTACAAGAAAGTCACGTAGTTCAAAAAGTATTATTTTTTGGTCAGATTTCTTGAAATTCTCACATATGAAATGTCACTCATACTGCGTTGAGGGATTTGATACGTGTTTTTTCTAGAATAATCACTGTGACAGGTGTGAATATCATCATGGGGGCGATTCGTGACAGTATGTTGCATATTTTTGGAATAATTATGGATGAACATAATGAGACAAACACTCCTTGAATCTCATATCTCTTGAAGTGCACATAGAAGCAGATGAAGGTCGTGGCGGAAAATCAACAGTTTGTAATCGAAATTTTAAAATAGGGCAAAAAACTAGGGCTTTGAGGAGTGGTCGTTTGTAGTTATCAAAATGATCAGAGAAGATTAAGGAATGCAATTCGACACTTGCCAGTCAAGAAAATATGATTACAACACTTGGATTCAACACTTTGACAGGTAGGTTGCGGATTGTTACCAAAGTTCATAAATTTGGGGCTTTTCAAAATAGAGGTCTAATGATAAAATTGATGGCATATTATTAGTTTTTAAACCTAATTCATACTAAATGATGAATTCTTAGTCATGGAATTAAAGTATTTATTAGCTTAAACGAGAGAGTTCAATTTAGGGCTTTTAGGTTCCCCTATACATTATTTCCTGTCAGTTTATCAAAATTTGAAGAAATTTAGAGTGTGTTTTATTAACATAAGTTTTTTGACAATAGTTCAAAATGAAAAAGAGTGGTAAGACTAATAGGGAAGAACCTTTAGACATGAGCTGGGTTCAAAGCTTTCCAGATTGTGCAAAACTGTTTGCAGAAGTAGGGTGGTTAGTATTTTTTGAAAAGATTGAAGGTTATCACTCAGAAGTTTCTTATAAATTCGCTCAATGTTTGGATAAGGATATAGAGTCTTTTGACACTTTGAAGTTTAAACTGACCAGGGAGTTGTTAGCAGAAGCAACATGAATTTTACATGAGGGTGAATTCTGGCTCAAAAAGGTCCCTTTCACTTTTGATGCTCAGAGATATCTACTTCCAGATGTAGTAGTAGATTGGGGAAAGGGAGTACCTATTCAAAAGTTTAAGCCAGAATGGATAGAACCTATCAAAATCCTTAAAAGCTATATCACTTGTGAATGGAGATTTGCATTTGTGTTCAAATGCCATTTTAGATTCCTTCAACATCCCAGTCATGAATCCAAAATGAATCTTCCATTATTCTTTTTGAAAAGTTTACAGAAGATGTCAAGTAGGGTGAAAGAACATCAATATCACACGAAACAATCAGTATTTCACCATGGGCTCATTAAACTAGTTATAAGTACTGTACTTCATAAAAGAGATAGGACATGGGAATACTTTTTGTTTTGGTCAGGTTTCCAATCAGAAAAGGAAGAGCAGTCTCAGAAGAGACAGTTAGACAAAGGTCAGAGTTTGATCAAGAAACTCAAAAGGAAAGTCACAGTCAAAGATGAAGACGCTGGTGAACCAAGAAAATATTCGAACCAGGAAAATGAAAACATTGAAGTATAACATCAATTTAATATTGAAGAAAACAAGGTTTCAAAGTCAGAAGAGAAGGTCATCGAGCCAGTACAAGATGCTTTACCTGCAGAATTAAAACAAGGTGTAAAGGAAGATGCTAAAGAGTAGAAGCAAATCCCTATTACAGTACTTTTTGAAGAAGATGAAAGATCTTTATCTAATGAAGCTAGGGTTCATACCACTGATAAAGACAAGGTTAATTCTGAACTGGAGATACATGCCCATTCTGAAGAGGAGACAATGTCACAAAGGAAGACAATAAAAGTTGTTGAATTAGCTTCAATTACGCATCAAGGGAAAGCTTTTAAAATGCTAGAAGAGGTTGGAGCAGTTTGGAGGCCCAAGACAAGGCCATCGGAACAAGATTAGGTTAAATATGAAGAAGCTATTAAATCCCAAACTGGCTGAGAAAAAGGTTACAGTAATAGAAGATTCATCATATCAGGAGAAATTGGAAGATAGTGAGGATGAAAACAAAGAAATTAAGAAGGGTAAAAAAACAATAGTTCCAAAAGATAAACCAGTCTTCACTGATACTAAGATTTCAGACATATTCATGGAGGTTAAAAATAAGATGATTCAAGAACAACAGCAAAATGATATAAAGAGTTCCTGTATGGAGAAAAGAGAGGCAATTGAAGATGCAGTTCAGTGTAGTATTGAAGCTGAAGAACATTCAAAAATTCCTGTGACCTTGACAGAGCATATGAAGGAGGATGAAGAAATATTCAAGAAGATGAAAATCCCATGGATACCAGAAGGGATGCATCCAATAGTAGAGGGTAAATGCATTGATTCTAAGAAGGAAAATCTGCAAAGGAGTATTAAACAATACAAGCATCAAATTGAGTACCTACATGAAAGAAATGAAGGATTAGCGACTACAAATAAAAGACTAAGAGAAGATTTGGAAGAAGTTAATAGTCACTATCAGGAACTGATTTCAGTTTCTAAGGAGGCTCTTAAAAGAAAAGGACATTTAGAGAATCAGTTTACAGAACTAAAGCAAACTATTCAGGAGCTGACACAACAGAATGAAGAGTTGACAAGAAGAGTTGCATATTTGGAAGCAGACCATCAGAAAGCTAGAAGAAAAGCCCAGGCATTAGAGGGAATTGCTCTTCTAGCAGAGGCAGCAAAATACTTGTTAAAGTACTTTAAGAAGAACAGTTATTAGTTAGTTTGAAAAGTTATTTCATTTTTGTATAATGATAAAGTTTTGTTGCTGCCGCAACTGTTCCCCCCCCCCCAAATTAATGTTTTAATTTCTGGGCCCCTCCTGATTATTTTTGTGTGGCTTGATCGTTGAACTTTTAGCCTCCTTGAGCGTGTTTCTTTCCATGTCTCTGAAGGTGGATGTCAGTAATTCGTGTATGCCTTGTTCATTTTTTTGGTTCGGGTCGTGAATGTGTGGTCAAGAAAATTTGCTGTTCTTCAGCGCATCTGCTGTAAAAAGAAGCGAGGTAGGTTATAGCCGATCCTTAGCACTGCTCAAGTACCTCAGTTTTCTTTTAAGCGGGTCTCTTTTACTGCTGGATCGGGCGCTGCGAAGTTTCAACCCTTCCGCCGTTGCGGCTCCTAGACCTTTCTTTCGTCTGAATTCCTGAACCGTCCGACACCCGATTCGTCTAGTTTAAAATCGCTTGTCCAGAAGTTTCCACTCGCCCGCCGTTGCGGCCAGGGGGAGACAGTTAGCTCCCGATTCAAGTGTCATCCGATGTTCGACCTTGTCTTTTCCCTGCCTGAACTGAGTTTTCCACTTCGTCTCCTGTCCCATGCCAGTGTTCCATCCGTCGTTGCGGATGAGCCACCCCTCCTAGTTCCCGAAGCACTCTTCCCCCTGACGTCCGATTACCCTTTTTCGCCCATGTTTCCGCTCACCCGATTTCTATTTTTCCCCGCCGTTGCGGCTCCTGAAGTCTCATCTCATCCGATGCAGAAGTTGGTCGACCGCCGCTTATAATTTTTCCCGCCCAAAGCTTAAATCGATACCTTGTTCGAGCAAACCTGGCTAGTCTCTTGCGGATTTACAATGCTGGGCAGAGAATGTTTAAATGTTTAAAAAACTCCCCTTTGTAGCGAATAATGCATTGTGATTGTTTGCAGAAGGAATGCGATGCTACTAAAGCGACCATGGGCTAAGACGTATCTTGGTCAGACCAGAACCGGCATGATCACAAGGAAAGCAAAACGCAGAAAAGGACAAAGCAAGAAAACGAAGGAGGAGCGGTTAGAGGAAGACTCATCTGTTACCGGTTAGAAGATAAAAAGCTCATGGAGAATGATTGGAAAAACGCAGCGGCCAGAACAAGAAGCGGAATCGTTGAAGATATTGAAAAGTCACACGCTGGGGTGGCAGCGGGGTAGTTCAAATAGAGGGAAGGAGGACTGAAAAGGGGCTTTTTCCTTGGAAAAATTTGTATTTGTTTACTTGTAAGATGAACTACTTCGTTTTGCGTAGGAACTGCAATTTTTGCCTGTCGGAGAGAGTGAAAAGCGAAATGTATCAATGTAAACTCAATGAATATTGCTGAAGAGGAACTATTTCATTTTCAGCTGTGTTTCATTTACTGTAAGAGTATTCGATATTCTGAACCTATGTTCTTGCTAAATGTTCTTCAGTAATTTCTGGATATTTTTCGCGGTGAGTAATAGATGTTGTTATAAAATGATCAGCTATCTGGTTATTTGAATATCTGTAAGTGTTCATGTGCTTTAGAAGAAGTATCAGCTACCTGTGATTCTCCTTTATGTATGTGAAAGTGTATTACTCACCCAAAATGATAACCTTGCTCCCTAGGGATAGTGTAGATAGTTAGCTTATTTCTTTTGTATCTGGTTTGGGTTGCTCGCGAGCGCAAGACGAGAGGTAAGAACCAGCGCATCACTTGGTGACCACTCCTTGCAGCTTGATCACCCTGCATTTAGTTAGGCACTTGCATATCATTTCTTTAAGTCAAAATACAAAAACTCGGTGGGCCGGGCCGCAACCGATAAAGCCTTAGTTTTGTTCCTTGACCTACGGTAGCCGGACCGATTCCCTATTCCAAACAGTCAACGGGCTAGTTGGGAACATTGATTGGGGAGAATCCCTTACTGTTGCCGCCTGCGAATTTCCAGGCCTCAACAATTTTATATTGAACAGTTCGATAGATAACCTAAAAAGTAGTTAGGGTTCAGTTGTGCAACTGTTTTTGAAGGAACAGGATAAATGTAAGTTGGAAAAAGGACCAAGGGCTCGATTTTTGTTGCAAGGGGAGGCTATCAAGCTCTAGTTTATGAAGCTAAGTGTAAATACTCTTATGTGTTTTTGATGACTGAATTATGGAATTTATGCAACTATATGCCCTTTAGAATTTTGACTGGTTTCATTTCTAATTTGTATTAATTACTCAGTTGGTATACTCATTTCCTGTTTAAGGTTTTTATGCTTGAAATGCTTGCTAACTATGGGTGGAACTCAGTACTATGATTATTATGTTTGGATTATGGTTTATATGTTATACATATCAGTCTTTCAAATACTCATGATTTAGTGTTTGCTTTGGTTTCATGAAGTTTCTGCCCTCTTGTCTACAAATTGTTCAACCAAAACCCTATAAAACCCTATTTTAGTTTATTGTGTTTATTGAGATTGAGTTGGCTTGTTCTCTCGTAATCTGGGAGCAATTTATGGCACTAACACATCCAATGTAGGCCTCACTGCACATTTATAGGAAAGAGGTTAAGCATCATGCCTCGTATGTTTTTCCCAAGGCATGCTCTTTTCTCAAGTGGTTGGGTGCCACCTGTTAGATTTGGATCAACTTATATTGTATTCATTATGGAACTCACATATGTGACTATTTTTGGAAATTTCATTTTAGCATACAGATCTAATGCAATTTTAATTTTCAAAGGAAAATGTTCCATAAAAACTGATATAATGTTTCTCAAGAGCACTTCATGTTTTTTATTTACGATCTTCTTAAAAACTGATATAGAAACATGTACCTCGTGTTTTTGATCTATCATCTTTTTAGATCTATTGCGAAAAATTGTGATGGAGCAATTCTCTGCTTTCACCGTCGTCATTGAGGACCCTATGCTTATTCTATTATAGTTAAAAGTTCAATTGAAATATTATTGAATTGAAGTAAATCTATTTTTTTATGTAGTGTATTGATAGTGTTCTGTTTACATCAGAAATTGGAAGAATTAGAGAAGCATTTAGTTGATTTGAACAATGGAAATAGGAATAATGTCAGAGCATTAATTGAAGACTTATCTCTTCGAGTCCATCCTGGGGAGAAGAGAATTCTTCATAAGTAAGAAAATAAAAAGTTATGGAAAATAAGTGGTAGTGATGGAAGCCTTTTTTGTTTATATTTATTGTTTTGGAGTTGAGAATTCTAGATATAGCTCGAGTCTTCCAGATATTTGTCTCTGTGCAATGGTTCTCTGATTGACAAGTGCTTCTCCAGTGACACTATAGAAGAGATTGTAGAATCTTTGATGATACTCTTATACTCACTCTTTATCTTGTCTTTACCATAGACATTATAAATTTTTTTGATGTTAATGCAACCATGCCCCTTTATCAAACATGCAGCAATGAGCAATATGGAGGGGAATGAATGGGTCAACGACACTATGAAAAATCTCAAGGTATCTTTTCCAATTGGCTTGAATATGACCTGAAAATTAGTAATTTCTTTTTTTCCCACCATCTATTGTATTTTTAAATTTCAATCAATGATATGTTATGAATAGTCATGTCTTTTACCATTTGATATATTATGGATATATGCTCAGGTCAGTCTTCTGTATTAGCTGACACCTAAGTTACTTGGTTCATGTTTGTGTTGAAGTTCGAATTCGGTGACACTCAAATGGTGTAAACTAAATCAAAACAGAAATAACCCCAACTATGGAAGGCATACATTAGTTTGAACTTTTGACACTTATGACTTGAAATCTTACTACAAGTGTCTTTGATCGCATGTGATCATGTCTATTGTGCAAGATATTTGTTTGTAATATCTTTAATTTAGTTTCTAGCAAATTTGTGTCTAAGTCTACTTTGCATCTAGTCTGGATTCTCAGACATTATTTGGAGTTAAAGTGGTGCAAGTTTATTTACAGTTATTTTGCATAAAAATGATTGTTATCACTAAAAACCCCTATTTGGAAGTGTTGGATAGGTAGTTGTCTCGGATTGGAGACGCTAAACACTTGAATCTCATGCCCACAGGAGTGTTGTGTCTTGCATGCTTAGACTCAATGTAGTAAATTGTTGCCTAGGCCCAATAGATAAGGCACTAATATCCCAATATACTCCTCCTCATTTCTTTTCTCATTTACACTGATTCTATGAGGTTTTTACTACATAATCACCTTCTATTTTCCCATCAAAAACCCCCGTAGTCTTACTTTAGGGAAACACCCCTGGAGCTGGCATGAACCAGCCCGAATCCCAAGGGAGAATGGTGAGGTGACAATGGACACTTCCCTGAGTTACTGAGTCTGTTGTAGGGGTGTCTCTGCCTTGCAGCTATAAAATCCCTACAAATTTTCAGCTAACATATGGTTTGAATTTCAGAGAGGTTTAACCATATAGGAATTCTCCCACATAATCATTTGGAAACTTGTTGAGAAACTTTTGGAGTCTTAATTCAAGTCAATTTCAGCAGTAAACTCAGTCCTAGATAAAATATGTACTCAACTAGCCAATTCTGGAAACTCATAAAAGTCACATCGCATGCATTGGGGCATGAGACATCACACTCAAGCATATCATACTTGGAACATATTTTCGTAACATAAAGGACTTGTTGTCATTGGTACTTGGAATGGATTGCAACCAACAATGATGACCCTTTTCTAGGCATATTTTTGTCACAGAATGGTGAGTTTGTAGGGTTTAGGGTTTAGGGCCCATGACAACACATTAGACATGATGTTATGGTGAAAACATCCATATAACAATTGATTTATTTTCTAATTTTCTTAAATCTATTTTGTTAATTGTTTTCTCATTAGTTTTAAAAATAAAAGAAAATACAACTTTAAGAAGAAGAGATGAAAGCCTATGTGGTTGGGAGGGTATTAAACTCCCTATTGGTTATACATAAACACGCCAAAGAAGAAATTATATATCAATGGGAGGGTGGAGATGTTAAATCTTGAGATATCAATGGGTTGGGTCGATATTGAGCGGACCGTCAAAATGGTTAAACTCCATCACAATATTCTCTTGCAATCGGTGTTCCATTCTTTATTCTATCGATTGTGGCCAGCTGATTCCATCATGAGCCCATTCCTCCATTTTCCAAGGAGCCACGAAAATATTGCCACTGTAAAATATTAATCGATAATTTAACAGGTAACCAATTTTTAGAGGCATTGACACTATTGTGGTGTCTGGGAATTAATGGTGTTATAAAAAATGTGGATGAGGAGGACTGGGAGGGTATAATTCTTGTTTAGGGTATGCCAGTCAAGAATAATAATAAGGGTTGCATTTGTTGTTGCCATCAGGGTTTTACGACATGTCATCGGCTAAAATACGAGGAGGAAAAATAGCTACCTGTAGACAATGGAGGCTCCTGCTTCCTGCAGACAATGGAGGCTCGGAGATCTTGTGCTCACCAAGGTCAAGGGATTTTCGGCATGGCCCACTAAGGTACGCTAGTCTATTTTTCATCCCCATTTGTTTGCCCTTATTTGATGTATGTGATGTATATTGTTATTGTTATTTGCATTTTCCACATCAAAATATATACCTCTTGTGCCCTATTTTAATACCCGATTGTTGTCCAAGGGTTTGTATGAATGTTTACAGATTTTCATACGGTTTCATTTCCACTGCGACGATTACAATGGATATTGACAATGTTTTTCGATTTCCCAATATGTGCCAATATTTTTTTGTTAATCCTATAATTGCAAAACCTTGTTGCTGCATAGGGATTCTCTGAAACCATGCATGAGAAATAAAACCCTATATCAGATATTAGTGTTTAAACCCAAGCGATGGATGAAAGTTTTTGTTTTTTTTGTGTTTAAACCCAAGTGATGGATACAAGTTTTTGTTTTTTAAGGTGGAAATTGCCTTCTGTCTAGCTCCAAGAGGATTACAATTGGCCTGAATTCGTCAGGGCCACAAGCGGCCTGTTTTTGTCATACTTCATGAGACAAAAAGACATTGCGATGGAAAAAAAGTGGGTGATTTGAAGGTTGGTTGGGATTTAAAAATCAACAGGCCAGGTCGCCACCATGGTTTGAAAAAATTTTTATACGGAAATGAGTTCTACAATTGGAGCTAACCGAAGTTGCAGAACTTAAAAAAGAAAGAAAAACTTATGGGAACTTAATTCGTTCTCTTCCATATTTTTGTCCATTGGTTCTCTGATATCAGTGTACCTTCAGTATATTTACGCAATCTCACTAAATTCCCCTTCAACTCTCACTCGTACAGTATTTTTTATTTTTGAATAGTCCACAATTATAGTTTTTGAAGGAAATCTATGAAGTTTAACGAAATAATTCATTTATTTTCTCAATCGTCTTTAGGGAATGACGCTTTTACCATCGGGATTCCCCCAAAGCGCTCCACCACGATGGTCTGTGTGGGGGAATCTGCAAGCATATTGACGTACCATTCGGATTTCTTGCTGTGATTCCTCCAAAACACACATAGCAATCCCACCACTGAAAATTGTTTGGGTCCGTCCAACATCGATCTGCATGATATAAAATCTTGCTTAATTTTGAAGAAAATCCCGTAAAACGTCAACGGTATCGCAAACACCAAAAGAAATTTGTTGATCATTAAAATTAAATATCCACTCAGGGAGAATAAAACTAAAACTAACAGGTTCTCCATAAAACTAAAAATAACCCAAAATCCACGAGCTAGAAAGACATTGCCGCTGAAAAACACGTGGATGATTTGAAGGTTGGTTGGGATTTAAAAAATCAACAGGCCAAGACGCCACCATGGTTTAGAAATTGTTTTTATCCAGTAATGAGCTCTACTAATGAAGCTAACCAAAGTTGCATAACTTGAAAAATAAAGAAAAACTTATGCGAATATGAAGGTTGAAGAAAGGTTTATGGGAGTCTAATGAGCAGTCATATTTATATTAGTTATTTTGAAAAGAAATATAGCAATAAGAAAATGAATTTGTGTTCATTGGATTGTAATTTTCAATTTCATATATCAAAGCTTACGGATCAGAGGGCCTCCACATTCCATCGTGATGGTTTTGGGATCCATAAGGATCGAAGGGCACCATGCATTTGCTTTTACGTGCAGTGAAGAGAAAAGGTAAAAATAAATTCAATGGAATTGTTACGTCTATAAAAACTTGTGCCCCATGAGCTACAATATGTGCGTGGAAGGGGGTTGGTTTCTGCATTCATTACATCATGAAAATTGGACAATAAGCTACTAATGGACATCTTGACTATATACTATCAATATTCAATACAAAGATTGACTTGGGATATTAAAAACTTGAAACAAAATATTTTCTTTACCTGTCAACCTTATTCGGCCATTCAATGATCTTCAATACATGAGATTATAAGATGACCCACGCGAATGGTTGACATGAAAAATGGTTTCGCTTGTGCAAATAGTTCAAGTTTCAATTTCAAAGTTATAGTCTCTCCACGTCCAGTTCAGGTCTCGGTTTCAAAGGTATAGTTCCTCCACGTCCAGGGGTTTCG
>LPNX010810752.1:418246-429516 GCA_001517045.1 Pseudotsuga menziesii | reverse complement strand
AAAAACATAGGAAAATGTTGGATATAATATAATTGATTTCTTAACTTAAAATAAATATTTAATAAAGAATTAAATGTTTTATACCTAAATGAATTTCGTAATTAAAAGCAACTATAGACATTTACATTTCAGTTTAGTGGTAGTTGAATTTCAATTCAACTTTGAGATAACTTGAGGTTTAATTATATCTTCATTAGTTATCTTTAAATTAGTAATACAAAATCATGAGATTGTGCCTTCTTATGTTTTAAAAATATGTAAAAAGTTAGAAGTAGAAATGTTGTTCCGTAATGTTCAAACTCAATATTTATATTTAAATCCATTAAAACATCAACAACATCAAGAACATATATATGAATCTAGTTTTATCAAAACCGATAATATATATTTAAATTAATATTGTTAGAAAGAGCTTCTCTTAGTTTCGAGAATTATATATATATTCACTATTGACGAGGCCAACCATGTGAAGGTGGAAGCTCATTTGGCCTCTCCCACCCACCCACCCTAGAATCAAAGAACAAAAATTCATCAACCTTGATGTATTTTTTATTCATATGAAATGTGCCAATGGCATATTATCAAGAATGGTATTATGATCTTCTATCGACAATTTCCATTGTTGATGCTTGGAATTTTTCCTACTCTTCATTGCCTTCAACTGCAACCGAGTTGCTATGACCAAATGATTGTATTGAGCACATATAACATCTGACTCGTAGTCTTGAAAAATAATATGGTCTTTACATTTCCTTACTTCTACAAATAAATGTCCCATTATAACCATTGAACCCACACCATACGTATAATTTGACGGGTCTTTAAATTCTTGCATCAACGTGTTTTTTGACCTAGTGCATCTCAATAAATAATAATGCACTTTTTATGGATTATCTACCGGTGCAATGACAACAAATACATCACCTTCTCTAACCAAATCAGAAACACGATCATAATCTTTGTCAATCACAAGTGCTTCATTGTCATGCTCTACATTGCTGATATTTCCAAATGGGGGAAATGGTGTCAATTCTTGGTGTCTCCATGATTTCACAAATTTGTTCGTATGTTTTTGACACTCATCCAAGGACTCTACATCATCAATACATGCAAGAGAAAAGCAAGAGTACTTTCGTTTCTCGATTGCATGTATATTTGTTATTTTCTTACTCCTAATGGATTGTAAGCCCCTTGTTTTTGGGATTGCAGTACAGTTATGTGGCATTGATTTGTCAACATCACCCATTGCAATATTCCAGAAAAACCTTCTCACATTACCCATCCTTTCATTGAATTCATGGCTCAAATTTTGCTTGCACCAATTAACAACATCTTTTGAATTTGCAAGGCGAGAAGCAAAGTGATTCATTTGATGTCTCCTGAATGTCCCGTTTCAAAAAAGCTCCATGTGTGGGGAACATCCATGTTTCTATGAAGGCGACACAACCATAATAACGAGCACGCTGATTTTATATTGACCAGCACAACCATCTGACCACACCCAATGTTCTTTAAAAGTGACCTTTCGTCTTGATAATTCTTTATAAAGCATACCAAAACAATGCTGGACAAAATATGTATCATGTGTACGATCATCACTGATGTAGAAATGATACTCCTTAATCACTTCACGATTATTTTCATTGCTATCAAAACCATTGAGATCAAGTTCTGCATGTCTATACATAATATGAACAAGTATAGATACCTGATCTGAATGATAATACTCACTTTGTATCTCCTTTTGCGGAGTGAAAGTGTAATTTTCAGCAAAATCGACAATGAATAATATTGTTCCTTTTCCAAATACATCTCATGATTGCTTGAACTGTAAGTCCTGCCATCATGCTGAGTGAGTGTGCTTGATATATTTATATATTTGATCCCTGAACAAATTCATAAAATCTGTCAAAGAGATATCACTTTCAACTAAATTAATCTTTCTTGATGTTGATGTTGAATATGTAATAGGAGTATAATCAACATATTCATATCTCTTCCATTTCACAATGCGATTTGATATTTGAGGATCGTTTGCATCAATGTGGTAGTCAGCATTAAAAATGTTAGATTTTTATCATTTTAACAATATGATCTTAGGATCTTATTTGAGAGAATAACATGCACAACAATAAACACAAGAGACAAGAGACAAAAAGAATTTTCCTCGAGGAAACCATAAAGGAGAAAACCCTGCAACTTCCTTAGAGATAGAATGAGCACCAATGGTAGTAGTAAAACCCAAAGACAAAAAAGATGATCTCCAACAGTTATTCTCTCTCTCTCTCTCTCTCTCTCTCACTTGAGAGAGCTTCTCCTCTCTCACTCATGCACCCCAGTGAGTAAGTGTGTGTGTGATATATTGAAATGAGGAGAGCCTCACTTCTATTTATATTCTTCCGTTCACTTTATGTTCACTCCAACAAGTCAGCCTCACTTAACAATTACTTACTCGGGCTGAATTCTCTAGGAGTCTAATAACCCTAGTGCCCCACAACTGTGGGGACTTTTCCCTCCGATCAACAAGGAGGGTTAACCTTGAATCAATTGTGGGGACTATTACCCTGAATTACAATGGAGGGTTAACCTTAATGACTGTACATGACTTGTTTACATTATTGAATCTCCCGATCAGAACATCGGGGCATGACATGACTCAATTACATTATAGACACTTCTCGAAATAAACATTGGGGTACAATACATAAGATATACAAGTGAATACATTCCGAAGTTACAAATACATCAACACTCCCTCTTAACTAGGAAGGTATTCTCTCGACACAATTTATCAGCACAAGTCTTCTTCTCTGTGTCATATGGATCATCATCAAGTCATCTTCAAGCCATCTTCATCGTCAAGTCATCTTCATCAAGTATGGATCATCACTGGATCATCATCGATTCTGGATCATCACTTGATCTGGAGCATCACTGGGTCATCATCAAGTCTGGATCATCACTTGATATGGAGCATCACTGGACCATCATCGATGCTTCCGCTATCTCAATCAAATGGTGCTATCTCTTCATTCTTCTCGTCACAGGAAGTACTACAGAGCCATCCCTTTTTCATGCCAGTTGTAGGCTTAGCCTCCAGGTAGGTATTCATCTTCTTCAACACTTATATTTGACCATGAGAGGAACACATCCAAGAACCATGTTAGAATGTCCCACCCAACACTTACATATTTCGTTCTCAAATAATGGCTCCCAGACTGAAACAAATTCCTGGTAACTGACCAGGTGCCTCCATTCTCCCAGAGAATGGCCTCTTAACACTAAGCTGAGCTTTAGTCCCAGACTGAATCAATTTCCTAGTAACTGACCCAAGTGCCTCCATTCTTCCAGAGAATGGATTCTTAGCACTAAGTTGAGCTTCAATCCCATACTGAATCAATTTCCTGGAAACTGACCAAGTGCCTCCATTCTCCCAGAGAATGGCTTCTGTAGGTCTTCATCATCTTTGGCCATACTGTGGAATCCTTAGGATTGATTACGTGCACCAACAAAACCTTGAAAGAGCATCCTAGCACAAACTATAGGATCTCCAAGGATCTTTTACATGTGACCATCACAAAACCTCGAAAGAGCATCCTAGCACAGACTATAGGATCTCCCAGAATCTTTTCTATGTGACTACCACCACAAAACCTCAAAAGAGCATCCTAGCAAAGGCTATAGGATCTCCCAGGATCTTTTCTATGTGATCAGGAAAAACCTTAAAATAGTGTCTTGCAACCTGCAAGAACTCTAAATAGCATCCCAAGACTTTTACAAGCACATAGATCAACCTATCGGATCTCTAGGGCTAATTACATGCCTCTAGTAGCAAAACCTTGAAAGAGAATCCTAGCCTAGACTATGGGATCTCCTGGGATATTTTCTATGCTACCTATAGCAAAACCTCAAAAGAGCATCCTAGCACATACTATAGGATCTCCTAGGATCTTTTTTATGCTACCTGCACAACCTGTCCACAACTAACCTATAACAAAACCTCGAAAGAGAATCCGAGCATAGACTATCAGATCTCTTAGGATCTTCTACATGCTTATCTGTACAATCTATCCACAGAGTATCATCCTAATACTCATCGCAACATCATCTTGATGCATATCATCATCATATGATCATCCTGATAATCATCATAGCAGAAACTGAAGCATCATCCCGATGTTCATCACACAATGTTTACATCCACAGGCATGGGAAGGATCCTCCTATCATGCTTGGAATGGCTCCTGCAAATGTGTCCCATCACTTCTTCCTCAAAGTATCTTCTATCTGAAGAACACCAAGCCTCTCTCTGAAGTACTCAAAATTCACCCTAGATAGTGGTTTGGTCGACACATATGCTATATGCTCATCCGTCGCAACATACTGGAGCTTCATTGCTCCTCTCTGCACCATATCCCTGATATAGTGATATTTGATCTCGATGTGCTTCGACCTGTCGTGGAACACTGGGTTCTCAGAAAACTTCACACGACTTTGGTTGTCACAGGTAGCATCCAATGAGAGATCAAATAAATCAAACAGTAGCTTCTTGAGCCATACTGCCTCACAACTAGTTGAACAAGTTGCAACGTACTCTGCTTCAGCTATACTCAATTCTACGCAAGATTTCTTCCTTCTAAACCAAGAGATCACACCCGATCCCATACTGAAGCATCACCCCGAGGTGCTCTTTCTATCAATGGCACTGCCTGCCCGATACGAATCCACATAACCCTCCAAGTTAATATTCTGACTCGTATCATACTTGAGCCCATACTCAACTGTACCCTTTAGGTACCTCACCTCATGCTTTGCAACCATCAGGTGAACATGTCTCAATGTGTTCACAACAAAGCAAATATCTGGTCTCGTATTTGTCAGGTACATCAAGGAACAAATCATTTGACGATACATCGTGGCATCAACCATCTCTGATGAAGCAACACTCAATAGCTTCAACTTCGATGCCATAGGTGTGGTCATGGCCTTGCAGTCCATCATCCTGGACCTCTTTAGAATCTCTACTGCATACTTCCCTTGTCCCAGGGAGATTCCATCCTCATTTTGCCACACCTCCATGCTTATAAAGTAGTGCATCCTATCCAAGTCCTTCATCTTGAACGCGGCAGCAAGTCTCCTTCTTGCAACTTTAATGAGTTCCTCTTTTCTGTCAGGAACAAGTCATCGACATATAACATGAGCATCACTGGTCTTCCACCTTCAACCTTGAAGAAAAGGTTGGAATCCGCTTTAATCTCAGTAAAGCCTAGAGTCATTAGTAAGCTATCCGTCCTGTCATACCATGTCGAACCTCGGCATCTTCTGCAGTTAATCCCTCTGAAGCAGAGCATCATTCTCCCTCTGCCTTTCATACTTTATGCATTGAAACATTATGTACTGGAGTGACAAGTAGCTTCCTCTGCTACTAATATTCTATGTATCCACCTAGGGTCACTGGATACCAAGATCCTTTATCTTGAAAATTTTCTTCTTGCACCCATCTGTGAGCTTGTCATCCTCTATAGGCTTTCATCTTCAACCTTCTAGCAAAGGTTAAGATCTTCATCAATCTAGGTGATCTTCAAGATCCTCATGTATGTGTTATCCCATGGGTGCCTTCTGGGCTCGTACACGGCCTTCTTTCATTTGCACACATGAGTCTTCCTGTCATGTGTCTTAACTTCCAATGGCTGCAAATGTCTCTTCATAGTCTATGCCTTCTTTTCTTGAGAAGCCTCATGCTACGAATCTTCCCACGATGTTTCCATCTACTGCATGATGGAACTACAAACTTCCCTTCAGGTATTGATACTGCATCCTAGACATCATTCTTCTTGAACTGATCTACCCTTTCTTCTTGGCTACTTCTTCATCAATGATTTCGCTGCATTCGTCATATTATTCTTCATCTTGGATTATTTCTCGAACTGTCGTCACTTGTTCTTCGGAACAAGTCTCAACCTCCTTTGCTTGTAGGTTATTGTACATGATCTTTCCTACAAATCATATGCACCAGTTGAATGGTTAGAAACATTTCATAATGTATATTCATAATGAAATTTTTTTATGCATAAATATATGATCATGCAACTATTTTAGCCAATACAACATTCATCCATATCTCACGGAAACTTTCTAGATGCCTTCCATCTCTACCAGGACAACATTGAGATTGTGCACTAATCCAATATGTCAGCAAAGAGGTTTCATTCTATATAAGTTGCAATGGAGAGTTATATAACCCCATGGGCTACTTACCCATCACATGCATATTAGTAGTATATTGTCATTAATGCAAACATTCTATCATGCATAATACATCAACTGAATATAAACAAATGCATAACAAAACAATATCATGAAATGACAATTGAATACTTATCTTTATTTGTTTCGTGGGTAGACTCCTTTCAACTTCATCATATTCTTCATTCACAACAGCATCATTTCTTATCCAAATGCTTAAGATGGATAAGAGGCTCTTCAAGAATTGATTTCTTCATATTCCTCATCGCTTGAGGTATCTTCTTTGAATAATGAAATCTTGATCTTCAGTTGCTCCCACCTTTTATTCTCTTATTATGAGTCGAGCTTCATCTTGTGTGTACTCTTCCCAAAGTCTAGTGAAAGTAATCACTTCCTTCTGGCACACATTCCTCAAATGAATGAATTCCATGATCTTAGGAGGCCATTCAAGGTAGTTATCACCACTTCTGCATTCTCCACTTCTTCTTCTACCGCTTCAAGTTGTTCTTTGATTTGAGAGACCCTTGTAAAGTATGACTGTATGGTCTCTGCATTCGAGATCTTCACATTCTTCAACTGTTTTCTCAAATTCATATTCTGATTTATGTTCTTCACTTCAAATAGCTTGGTCAAGGAATCAAACATCTCTTTCGGTGTCTTTAGGGAAGACACTTGTGGTATAAGGTGATCCTTGATTGAATCAACAATGATCTTCTTGGCCTTGACCAAGTTCTTCTTGTGTAAGGCTTTCAGCCTTATCTCCCTCTGGAACTGGAACTTCTCTACTTATGTAGGTGTCCAAATCATTTTCTTCAAGAATGAGTGAGATCCAATACTTCCATGTTTGGAAGTTGTCATTTCACCAAGCTTGTCATCAAGCTGGCGTGATTAGAAAATTTCAAATAAGAACCTCAAATGTAAATATCAAAAGATTAGATCTTACCAATTTGAGGCGTCTGTCCTGGTTCTAAACCTGGTTGATCTAGGGTTTGTCAGAGTGTTGTAAAGGAAAGTATCCTATGGCTAGGGTTTAAGAGGCCATCAACGGGGGTTGAAAGAGAGATGCATAATGTTTAGCAAGCATATATAAACAAGATTCATAGTATAAGGTTGACAGGAAACCAAAAGTACAAAGCACACACCTAAAGGAAAACTAAGTACAGACAAACCACAAAGCACTAACTGAAATTCCTAAAGCCAGACAGACAAACATGTATAAGATATGCTTTCCAGAAGAAAGCTGAGAGACAGTTACTTGGCATCCCTGTAGATGTTCTTAGGCATAAGCGGAGGAATCACCCACCGCCCTCCCACACCTTCTACCAGGGTTGCCTTCCAAGCCCGTCCAAGGTCAACCAGAAATAGCCTTCTGGTGTACCTGTGTATGAACCCTAGATGTTAAAGAGACTAAAGGTTACCTTAACTATATTGACAGTCTGGGCGGATAGTCGCAAGCCTGGTTTGTACACATGGGCAAGGTAGCAAAGCCCGAAATCCTGTCTAAGACAGAATCCCCAGATGCGCAAAAACCTTGGTCTACGCTTTGATAAGGAATCAGAGGGTTATCTTCTCAGTCCAAGCCTCCACATGGCCTCATGCGTAACTATCGTTTGAGAGGAGCTTCCTAGAATATACAATCAACATAGAAAAGGGTTTACCTAGTGATTGGCCAACTACGTCTGAATTTTAACACTTGTGGGGAGTTTAAACTCCCTAATCCAAAAGTCTAGCCTGAGCTAGTTGGTGTATGACCCTATAAAATAAAACTTACTAATAATTTTTAAATTATATCGTTTATTTTAAAAGGATGTTTTTAGTTAGAGGGTAAATGGCATGAAACTTATGTGGTGTTTTGACTCAAAGTTGAAAGAAAATGACTAAGCAAAGAGAAATGAAATGCAAAAAGCAAAAACTATTTTCTTTCTTTTCAAACAAAAAATTGAAAGCCACAAAAGAACAATTTTGTTTTTCTTTCAAAAACAATGATATGCCATGCAATCTAGACTAAAAAACTAATCTACATGCATATAAAGCAAACATGTGTTTTTCTTTTTTCTTTTATAAATGCAAAAGAAAAACTACCTACAAACAAAAGTATGCAGATAACAAGAACAAAGCAAAAGGAACTCTGCTATACAACCACCAAACAAACTCTAGAATGCCCTAAAGTCAGTAAAAACCCTACTTGGAAGGAAAGCTTGCATAAGAGACAAGTCAATTAATTCGGCATGGTGAAGTTAACCAACAAAAGAAGAAGGAAACCAACACCAACAAGCTTCTGAACTTCGACAAAGATCACTAGCAGAGGCTGA
Organism: Pseudotsuga menziesii; assembly: GCA_001517045.1. Classification (NCBI taxonomy): domain Eukaryota; kingdom Viridiplantae; phylum Streptophyta; class Pinopsida; order Pinales; family Pinaceae; genus Pseudotsuga; species Pseudotsuga menziesii. The sequence goes on along the minus strand of LPNX010810752.1, from coordinate 420,958 downwards.
CCATAAACATAAGCCAAAAATCATGCCAAGCAAAGGAGGTGGGGCGAAAGAGAAAAGAACAAACCCTAATGCTATAAAAAGGCTTACCACATAGATAAAGAACAACCAAAAGGGATGACACTAACTCCGTGGAGTCATGCACCTGCAGAGGAACAAAAAAGACCTACCAAACAACCTTCAAACAGAAGAAAAACCACAAAAGAGGAAAAAACATTGTTTAAAGGGGCATACGCGAGTTTCACTACTGACATGTCGTGTGTCATACGTGGGTTGACAATACAGCAAGTCGCGTGTACAAGCACACGCAGGTTGTACCAGTGACAAGTCGCGTATCATACGTGGGTTGACAATATAGAAAGTCACGTGTACCAAACCAGACACGCGACTGTTCAGTCTGCAACTCGCGTATGGGTGGAAAAAAATCCCAAAAAAGGTTAAAAACTGCCTTAGGAAGGCAGGGGCAGTATGCTATCAGATTTATAAAGTGTTACTAAGTGGCAAGAAAGACCTGAAACCAATGCACAAGAATGAAAGAAAGATAGAGAAACCCCAAACAGACAAGGCTCTCCCCAACGGAGTTGTCAGTTCTGTTGTAAAGGAAAGTATCCTATGGCTAGGTTTTAAGAGGCCATCAACGTAATGGGGTTGAAAGAGAGATGCATAATGTTCAGCAAGCATATATAAACAAGATTCAGAGATTAGAATGGTTCATACCTTAGCCAAACGAAGGTTGATCCAAGCAGCTCTTCAATCCTCTTATTTCTCCTCTTGCTCCAAGAGACCTACAAAACAAATTATACCTTCCTCAAGCCATTATGACCACCTATAAAGCAATGATAATCAAATAATTATGAAATAATAATTTGATTAACATCATCATATGATCATAAACAAAAATTCAATCACACAATGAACAATGATTTGGGAAGAAGAAGGACATCACATCTTTATTAATCTTGAAAACAAGTACAAATATACCTTCTCTTCAAGTTCGGCACCTCACGAAACCTTAATCTGGTTTTGTTGCTTCTCTTCTCCAAGGAACTCGGCCTCCAAGCTCTGCAACACAAGGAGAATGCTTCTAGGGCAAAGGTGTGGGCAAAGAGAGCTCCAAATCCTCCAGCATAACAATGCAAAGATTCCAGTCCCTTCTCATGGACCTCCCTACCTATATTTATATGCTTTATGAAGAGTTAGGGTCGAAGACAAAGTAGTTACAACTGAAGCAGTCAATTGCATTACTACCCAAACTACCCGAATTTCAAAATACGTATTTTTTTTGACATTTTTAGGAGGCGTACACGGGTTGTAGAGACAACAATCATGTACACGAAGAGGTATACGTGGGTTGCAATGCAGAAAGTCGCGTATTTAAGGCGTACACGGGTATTATATATAGAAAGTCGTGTACGTACGCAGGTTTCCTTAAGGAAACACGCATACACATCAAAAAACTCAGTTTTAGGGTATTTTTGGGCATTTTCAGACTTTGGTGTCTTCTGGAAAGTTTTAGATAACACAGATACCTTTCCAATGGTGCAAAGATGAGGTCAAACGGAGTTACATAACTCAAGATATGGGTCCTCCAAGTTAGGTGTTTTTTCAGTGACTTTCAATGACTTTCATGAAGTGTCATCATGGAAGTGTCAACATGCGATGAAATCATGGGAAAGTGATCACAGGTTGAGATGTGTCATTTTGAGCTATAACACAGAGAAACCCTAATTTTCAAAACTTGCAATCTTTCAGATCTGATTGGATAGAAAGATAGAACTCTTCAAGGCGAGCTGTCTAATGTACTCATTTTCTGAAAACAGTGGAGGGAAGCTCCCCGAATAGGAAGCCCTAGTTTACCAATTTCTTCTGCAGAAATGCCTGATATTATTTCTATGGTATCTCTAAAATTACTATTCCTATGTGTCTAAAATTTCATACTAAGGTAGCCTTGTCTGTTCTTGTTCCAACACCACAGGTCTCATCAGAATTGGTTTCACCAATTGGGACTTATGAGTCATTTCCCAAGGTGACCTGTTTCAGGACTGTTCATCATAGCGAAGTTGTATGGACTGCCACGTGTTACTGTTTCATCTTCGGGGTCTGAAACTTTTACCATAGAAATTAAAGTCTAAGCCCTTTCTGGAACATCTTAAGAAATTTCATTTGGACCTTTGTAGCCCAAGATATAACAATTCTCCCCAGGTGTCCTGTTTGGGGAGGAATCTTGGGAGAGGCTGAAACCCTAACTTGGAGGAATCATATCTCCTAGAATATAGCGAATCTGAGGCTGAAACTTGGATATAGTGTACATCAGGAAATTTATCTTCGACCTATGAATGTTTTAGCACCTAATCCTTTTCCAATTTTGATATATAGTGAATATATCAAAACTATAAGTTTTAGTATTTTAGGGTTTTTCAGGCCTGGGGTCAAACTAGGGTTTGACTTTCCTGGAGTTTCACCCAACCAAAAATCTCGACCCAGGTCTCTAAACCTAGATTTTGATGAGGAGAGTAATCCTATGCCGAGCTCACTCAAAAATTCCTCTTCTGTGAAAAGCCCTAATTTCCCATAGCAAAAACTGAAAATGTCCGGAATCAAATTCCGCTTTGATAGAAAGATGTGCCCTTCAATGGAGAGTTAGCCTAACATCCTTTTGCTGATGGATTGTGGAGAGAGACCCAAAAAGTAAGAAGCCCTAGCTTCTATAGTTGC
>LPNX010810752.1:367852-403493 GCA_001517045.1 Pseudotsuga menziesii | reverse complement strand
ACTCAAATACATAATAGAAACATCCCGGAATAAACATCGGGTTACAATATATGAAATATATAGAAGAATACATTCCGAAGTTACATATACATCAACATTTTCTTAACAGACCAAGCAATAGAAACATCATTTATACACTTGAGATTAGAAGCAAAGTGAGATGCACGGGAAACATGTAAGTTATCAGAAAAAGCCACCCAAGAATCTTTTAATGATTTAACCAAATCATCATTTTCAATCCAATGAGCATTAAACTTGAATGGACTTCTCATCTGAATCCCCCTATTCAGAATCTAAAGAAAAACAGGTTGATGATCAGAGTCCCCACCACAGCCCACCCACTAACGATAAAAGAAATCAATATCTAACAGATCAGCCGATACAAGAAACCTATCCAATATTTTATAAATGCTTTCAGTCCCTACCCTTCTATTAGTCCATGTGGGAAGCATAACAGAAGGTATAATGTCCACAAGTCCAAAGGTCTCCAAAGATTTTATGAAGAAATCAGAGACAGAATCCAATCTAGCTCTAGTACCCCAAATCTCAGATAAACCCATGGAGAAATTCAAATCCCCTCCTAAGATTAACTTTTCACATTTGAGACAATCCAAATTCATAAGATTATTCCAGAAGACTACTATGTCATTGTAAGGACCATAATTGTTGACAAAACATACATCCATATTTAGTTCAATAGAAAACAGAGAAGCACATAGACCTGAACCCACATCCCAGGCATTCAATAGGTGGAAAAACCTGGATCACCAACCTAACATAAGACCTCCCGATTTGCCTGTAGCATCCACAGATAGAAATGTCCAGCCACTCATCATGGATTTCAATTCATCCACAAACAAATTCCCATTACCCATAGATTCTTGCAAAAATAAAACATCAATATGCTGATCTTCAACTAACCTGCACACTGCCAGTTTTTTTGGTTTACTAGCCAAACCACGACAGTTAAGGGTCATTAAAATCATAAGGTAACCTTAGCAGGGGCTAACACTATTCTAAGTGCCCCATTAGCATTATTCTAATCACTATCCTTCATAGGTATACCATCAGAACAAAAACCCGAAATACCTCTGCCCAATCCAAAGCCAGATGAAATAGGGTAATTCCCTGTCAATTTAGTATAGGACCTAAGGAAATAACCGGTTCCAAGAAAAAATTTCTTAAAAGGAGAAATGAACCCCAAATTCCTTAAAGGAGAAACTGACATAAAACTCTCCTCAGATTTACCAACAGTAACCTTCTCACCCTGAAAAGGTAAAACAAGGGGTTTAAAGGACTAAATGCAAGACTTCAAAGGAACAACCTTCCTACTAGAGTGTACACCCAAACCCTCATCCCAAGGACTCACAGGTTTAGTAATCACATCAGAAAGATCATCAGAAGGCAAAACAGATTTTTTAACCTTCCAAACAAATTTAGGTTTAATCTCATCACGATAATTCCTATTTAAGGACAAATGACAATGAGAAACCAAATGACCATAATCATGACATTTGTTACATTTGAAAGGTATTCCTACATAATCCAATGATTGACTAAAAACATATTCCCCATGCTTTATATCAATATCAGATGCAAGTCCATTTCGAAGACCCAATAATACCAAAACCCTCCCCAGACAACAAACCCCCGATTCTAAAAAGGAGAGATCAGCCTCCAGAAAAGTCCCCAAGGTATTACCAATGAGTTTAAAGAATTCCAATGACCAGAATTCAAAAGGTAAATTAGGTAGCTTCACCCAAACAGGCATCGAATCATACCTCTCAATTTGTGGATCAAAAAGTGGAGTCCAGCGTTTGAGCAGCAAACCAGAAGAGTTCCACTTCCATACCCCAGCCAGAATACGTGCAACATCTGCTTCATTTTTGAACTTGAAAGCGAGCCATCCCCTTGGGAGTACAAAAATATCAAGACAGGAAATGATATTTTTCCAAGATTCATGAACCCACTTCTTCACCCCATCAGAAGAAACTCTACGACCTCCAAATCTACCCACCAGCGTAAGTGCATTAGATAGCACTATATTATTCAAAGCAATATTCTCTATATTAATGAACTACATGTGAGTTTATGCTATGATATTAATTTGGTCCATGAGAGGGATTATCAGCATGAAAACAAACTTGGCAACAAATATCTAAATAATCAAATTATAGTATTTACATATCCACATTAACAATTGAACACATCCATATATAAATCACAAAAGCATAATGTTGCATTGTTTTGAAAATAATAGAAAATAAATTCCAGTAGAAAATCAAGTATACAATGTACATAAATATTAGAAATCGAAAGAAGTAAAACACTACAATGAGATGAACATGATCAATATTTAGTGTAAAGAAAGTAAATCACTTTGCATGCCCACCTATAAACTTAACTTTTGTCTATTATTATAATAATGTAGGATTAATTGGAGGAAGAGACAAAGAATAAGAAGATAATTCGTTGATTGGACTACACCAACTTTCTGAATGGTTTCATCCTATTGTGCATGGTTGTTGTAATGTCCAATTATAACTCATTGTTAAAAATGCATATCACGATGTGCATAATTATGTGGTTGAATGCTAGTGCAACTAGGTCACAATGTAATGATTGTGTGATTGAGTTGTTAGTGCAACTATCTCATGACGTTTCTATCCATAAATCTATGAATGTTAGTGTGAATGGGTTGTAGTGTAATGATTAGGCAACTAGACTATTGGTGCAACCACAATATCATGTTGTTTTTAATATTTATGAAACTATACAATATATACTTTTTGTTATTGAGTCGTGCTATGAAATTTGTACAACATGTTGTGGTTAAATTCTCCATATATGCAAAGTAGGCAATAGTTCTTAGTTGTTTGATCATTATATGACCTCAAACACCATAAATGATTAGATCCTTACTAACCATTAAAACTTAATATTGAATCGTTAAGGACTCTAACTATTAACTTGAAACTATACCATAATTTAGTAGCTTGTAAATTTCAAGATTGAAATATTTGATTTGGGATAATCAATTTAAAATTTTTAGAACAAAATTTTTAGAATATAGCCTCCTAAATGTCAAATTCCAAGATTCATCATCAAAATGGTTCTCCAAAAAGTGGGTTTAAAAGAATGGTTACTTTTTCTTACAGTTAAACAATTGACAAAAATATCCAAAGAACATTGCTATTGGTTTCATTTTTTGGGTCAAAAGTAGTAGTCGAAACTCGAGGATGTCAAAATATTTCACAAATGTTTTAATTACACAAGCTCTATATAACACTCCCCACGGAAGAATAACATAACATCATTGTTATTATAGTGGGTGTCGTAAAAATCCATGTAGCATATGTCCTTCTAGATGGTACAAATTTAGTCAATGGTGCATTTATCAATAGAAATGTGCCATTTATCCTATAGGAAATGTTAACCAATTCTAGGGTTTATAAACTCCACTAATCTATTAGATTTAGAGATCTTGAGTTACTTGATATGTTTATGAGAAATACCTTAGGCTTAGTATGTATGATTATTCTCTCTTTATATAGACAAAGCATACACTTAGCATTATGTTTGGCTAATTGATCAAATCATGGTCTTCATGGTATTAGAGAAGGATGCCTAAATTTGTGCATTGTTTAAATATGTGTATTAGGCGTCTCAGTCCCTTTCCTACTACAAAGTACTAACCATCACCTATGCCATTTCTATGTCCATGCCAAAGTATAGATAACATGACAACATGGAATAGTGCACTTGACTCGGGGGGATTTGAACTGGGCAAATGTTTGCATAAAACTAGTCAAATGTGCAAGAATCGTTGGTAACAAGCAAATTTGAGGAAAGGGAACCAAAGTGACAATGTGAACTTCCTTTATCAATGCTCTTTTGCAAGTTGATGCTTTACCCTTTGAATTGTTGAGAAGTAACTACACCGCTTTGGTTTTCGAATAGTTGGAATCTTGACTTCTCTTTATTACTCAACAACTTAGTAATATGAGGATGGATTATCCCCCCCCCCACCCCCCCAATTGCAAAAATCTCTTTTGCATGTTGATATTTTTCCATTGGAATGCATACAAGTAGGTATACTCTTGATTGGGTCTAGCTCGAGTGGGTTTGGAATGCAACATTATCCTCCTCGCCCAAGTTCAATTCCTTAATGACTTCATGCCATGTTGTTGACTTGGCTATACCACTTTGGATTTTGAATAGTTGGAACCTTGACTTCTCTATATTACTTAGCATCTTAGGCATTAGGCATATGCAAATTGCTCTTTCCTTCATGCAATTGCAACTAAGCATTGAGAACGCTCATGCTTGGGGTACTTTTAACTAAGAGATTCTTAGAAACCATGGCGTATTTTCAACTAAATATGCACATATCAATGCCTATGGAAGCAAGCACTAGCATGTCCTCTAAATATGGAGCAATGACAACTATTTTATTTCTTATTTTTTAACAACTACTATCCATGCACTCATAGAGGGATGAGGCACATTACATAAACTAATATATAATTCTCATTAACACCTCAATGTTTAAGTGTCAAAGTGATATCTTCAATTGTATCTTCTCATATAAGTAATTACTCAAGAGCATGTGGGTATGGATTATGCTCAAACGGTGGCAAGGTTTTTGTCTTTTAATTTGCTTCCAATGATGTTTAACTCTAGTTTCTTCTTCTCCGCATCAAGCATAAGTTATGGTGGCAAGAACCTCTTTTTTTAATTTGCACAAATGATGTCTTACCCCTTAGTTAATTTTACTCAAATTGTTATTCTTAATCCATCTCTCAATATAGTTAATGACTTGTCTTAAATTTGATATAACATAAAAGTTCCGAGACAAATATTTATGATAACTTTATTTCATACTAATATTCTTTAAAAAATAAACTTTAATTTAAACAACATTTTTATAAAAATATCTTAAAAATTTTCAAACATTACCAAAATTTTACCATCATATAAAATAAAATAAAAACATTTCCATAATATAACAATTTTTAATTATGTTGTTTGATTCTACATATGTATATAAATATCTTAATTAAGTAGCAGCTTTAATGAAATCATTCTACCAAAAACCATCGTTAAAACAAAGTTTTTTTATAAGTGGATGATGTGCCTATCTCGTCAAAATTTGACCGCCTATAAGTCGGTGATGTGCATATAGAGGAGTTTTTTTACCGCCTATAAGTGCATGATGTGCCTATAAGGAGTTTTTTGATAAGTGGACGATGTGCCTATAAGTGGATGATGTACCTATAGAGGCTCCGTTGCTTTTCAAACTTGGAAATCTGATAAGTGCAACACCGTTCGTTACAAATGCTTTGATAAGTGGATGGTCGTTCATTTGATAAGTTAAATCGATGGTTCTCAAAGTTTGATAAGAGGCTCTGCCTCTCAAAACTCGATCCGCTCATAACAGAGGTAACGGTTGGATTGAAAAGGCCAAAATTAGGGTCCGCTCCAACGTTGCATATATATATATTAGGGTCCGCTCCAATGAGGTTAACTCCTTTGTCATTTCCACTGCACGCTATTTTTTCTGAAAGTCAGGAAGCGCTTCCTCTGTCGTCTTTGTGGTTTGTCTTTGGTTTGTGGTTTGTCTGTCTGTATATTTGTCTGTCTATGTCTGTGTTGTGTCCGTGTACTGTTGCAGTTTGTGACAAGGAGATTATCTTTTCTGGAATTAAATTTGAATTTGGAAATAGCAATTAAAGATGTTGGGAAGCTGAAACAGAGGGCCAAGTCCATTCATCACAGGTATGTTTTATTTTTATTTTTGTTGCAATTTGTGATAAGGAGATTATGTTTTCTTGATTTAAGTTTGAATTTGGAAACAGTAATTAAGAATGTTTTTGTCTGTTTCAAGTCCAATCATCACAGGTATGTTTTATTTTTATTTTTGTTGCAGTTTGTGACAAGGAGATTATCTTTTCTTGATTTAAGTTTGAATTTGGAAACATCAATTAAGGATGTTGGGAAGCTGAAGCAGAGGGCCAAAACAGAGGACCAGGTCCATTCATCACAGGTATGTTTTTTTTGTGTGGTTTCCTTGGAATAGGAATAGGAATGAAAGGAATTCAAAGAAAGGAATAGGAATGAAAGGAATTCAAAGAAATTAAAGGAATAGGAATGAAAGGAATTCAAAGAAATTAAAAAATATTCAAGGTTTTCTTAGGAATTGCAGATTGAATTCAAGAATTCAGTAAAATATTCATGGTTTTTTTATTTATAGTTTTCTTAGAATAGGAATTGAAGGAATTCAATGAAATTAAAGACATATTCAAGGTTTTCTTAGGATTTGCAGATTGAATTCTATTTTACATGGTTTTATTTATCTATTGTTTTCTTAGAATAGGAATTGAAGGAATTCAATGAAATTAAAGACATATTCAAGGTTTTTTTAAGAAATTGTAGATTGAATTTATGAATTCAGTGAACTATTCATGATTTCTTGATAATAAGAATAGAAATTGAAGGTTAACTGACCTGCAACCTCTATGGTATCCACCAGGAGTAAGGATTGAGGACTGACCTTCTGACATCCCAAAATCCCTCCTCCGATATTATAATCTCTCTTTCAATTCTTGCTCGATTCTTACCATTCCCCAAAGTCCTGCCCCCGGCCACCATTGTTCACCACCACCGGTCTGATAAGAATATGATCACTACATTCTTATCACTAGCTAGCTCCCTTCAAGAACGATTCGATAGCTAGTTCCCTTCATATCACTAGCTGCTTTCCGTTTTGAATGGAGCAAAAAACCGGAGGATCTAAGGAGTTTTCATCGATCGGTCGGCTGAATAAACTTTTGATACTCTCCCTCTCATATTGCCCTACCTGGCGTCTAAGATGTTCAACCGTTAGTGCTGTAAGAGGGGCGCGTTTCACCCGCTTCGAATTCACCGGTGTATTTGATTAAACTAAGAGCGAAGCAATAAAAGAACAGAGAGCTTCAACGAGAAACCCGCACAGATCTGTGAGGACCTCTGCCGGGCAGATCGTGAAGGAATGAACTATATAACGATCTACAAGGGACAGGATTAGGTAAGTAGCTCACACCGACCCATTTAGCAAATTGTGATGGAATATACAACAGGGGGTGAGCTCTTTGAACCGATATGTAACGCCACCCAGTTTATTGAAGACGAGATTCTTGCAGGGCTTTTAATCCCTTTTGTGTTCACAATTTTTTATGATTGACACCAGAGCATCGTGATCTAGACTGTGTAAACAATAAATCATAAGTTTTAGCCAGGTGGGCTCGCTTGATTGACTGAATGTTTTTTTCTTAATTGATTGATTGAATGCTTCTTTCTTGATTGACTGAATGCTTTCAGCTTCACTCTCTCTGGCTCGATCACACAGTAGGTCTCCGGGTCGGTTCCTGGGTCTATCTCTATGTCTAAGCAGCTGCGGCTGCCTATGTTGCCTGTATGTGTTCCTCTTAAGTCAAGTGACTGGGCATTTTGCCAATGGTTCCTGTAGGTGTTCCTCTTAAGGCATGTGTTCCTTACGATTTTTGAGGATCATGTTTCTTGGATTCATACCATGAGTGTATGGACACATTTTGTGTGGCTTTCGGGTTGAATATATAATCGATTAAAACGCAATGTTACAGGCAGAGCCAATGACTAGTTGGCCTTGAAAAATAGTCTTGGATCCCAAAGTATTTTCCAAATGATGAGGTCGAGAGGCACAAGAAAGTAATCCTCGCCAGATACACACAAAGCACAATCGAGAAAGAAAGATACAAACCAGAAACTGAAGGGAACAGCTGGGCAACTCATTAATCAGTACACTCTCCTTCATCAGTTGCACATTGAAAATGAATGTAAAACTAATTATAATGTCATTCTTGATCTGATTTCTCAACAGTTACACAACGAGGTGATACTGTCTTTAATCAATATGGACTGAGCAGCGTAATAATAAATGAGATCAACTGAATTTGGAAATCTGGATATGTGTGGAATTTAAAACATAATTCGAAATCTACACTACATTCAATTTTCTATTACTGATTGCTTGTCAGGTCAATCATCAGAGTAAATCCTTCAATTGATATACCGGTTACCATTATACACCACATTTATTACTCTATTATTGTACCTACTAGTATCAATCATCCGAGTAAATCCTTCAATTGATATACTGGTTACCAGTCTACACCACATGTATTGCTCTATTATTGTACATACTAGTAACACTGAGCCTCTCAAATCCTTTAACTGATATACTGGTTGCAAGATTCAACTGAGCAGGTGGTATAATTGATATACTGCCAACTAAGGTATAACCTAGTTAGGAATACATTCTAACCATTCATCCATATGTGAAAAGAATTATTGCAAGATTATCTTACAAGAAAACAGGGACCTAAAATTCTTCTTCAATGAAAGCCAATTGGAAATGCCCCTCAAACAAAATCATTAACCATAAAAGAAGCCTTAGATGAGTTAGAAGATTACAATCTTGCGGACTTAGACCAAACACTTTTTAATACTAGCAGTGGCTGGCCTGATTTGAGATCGTTTCGCTTTTATTGCAAACATCCTTTTGTCATTATTAAAATTGTTAAATAAAATAAAAACAGTGGCTATATCTTTAAGATTTTAGGAATCGAATCCTTTTTACCTGGTAACCTTTCCCCTCAGTAACTAGTACCTTAGCTTAACCAGTAAGGGATTTCTGCAAAAAAATAAAAACAAGAGCAATAACAAGCAAAATAATGTAAAATTGAATGGAATTCCTTTTTGGGTTTTCAATTGCCGAATCTGGGTTTGTGTATTGTAGGCCTGTTTCTTTTTCCAATTGTAAGATGGGGAAAGACTTCTCTATGGCTCAGTTGTGAAAATGTTTGGTGGGGTCGAACCATAGACGGAATTGCTGCTCCCTTCCTATGAGATTCAAACACGTTGGTCTGGAGTTTGTGAGGCTCCCCTGGGATTGTTCCCAAAAACTCCATGTCTATCTCGCCATGCCAGCTTTCATAAACTTGTCTCCGAGTCCTCGGGCTTTTAGTGAATTAGTTAGTAAATCCTTGAAAGTTCTGTTATGAGCATTACTAGGTTTGTAAATATTCGAAAAACTAAAAACTGTATAGTTTGACAAGGTCGAATTGAGTAGAGTAGTTTTAACATATCAGATTGACAGAATTCTTCCAGGAGACAATGATATTATTGACTTTCTTAGTTTCCCTCCCCCTTTGTCCTGTGGGATTTGCAGCATGTGTGCCTGCCTGGTTAAAAGTCACTTTCAGATATTCAAATGGGGTAATGTTTTCTGGTCTTCTTATTCTGCAAACAATCCCACTTACTTTTGAGTAGTTCTAAAGGTAACAGCAATCCCCATCTCTTCATCATTAGTATTTATTGATCTATTTTTTTGAGATTTCTTATAAACTTACCACTTCATTATTTCGCTAATTTGGTTCTCTTCTATTCGGACAAATGCCCACGAATTAGTTGAAATGGAATGAAAATGGATGGCTGGCACTGGTTTAGGTATGTTTCCATTTTAGAGTTCTCTCAATGGTTAGGCTTAGAACTCTTGAGCTTTTGACAGGATTTTCTTTTTTATTAGGGATATTATCTCCTCAGATCTCTCGCTGAGGAATTTACTCGGGTGTATTTAGGTGTATTTATTTGTGGGTATGTATGAAAACTTATTAATGAACAAACATTTGAAATTAAATATACACAGGCTTACTAAACCAAAGTAATTCATTATTTCCTGTTTTTCAATTGGAAGGATCTGTGTTATGGGATTTCTGGCAATTTATAAAATGGTTTGTCAAGTCTCGACCATCGAATTCTCATATATTTTCAATGTAACTTTTAACATGAAGATAGTTTAAGTTTCCTTTTTTTCTTAGATAAAAAATAAATAAATAAAAAGAAAAAAAATCGTTACAATTTTATAACTATCCCATTTAGGGTTTACCAGTTTGATTAATAATTGAAGCCTGCACTCAGGCTAGGCTTTATATCAATCGAATTGGCTCAGCCAGTTTAGTATTCTATGAACGTCTTGTTTTCTGGCAGTTGTCATGATTATACATATGTATATTGTTGCATTCCTCACTTAACAGTTCATGGTGAACTTGTCTTAAACATGTCATTGTATTATTATGTTGAATTTTACTAGTCATTTAAATAAACTCCGATTTTACTCTGTGGCTTTCGGTTTAGTCTCGATTTACAGGCCTTTATCGGGTTTAAAACTTCTATATCGTTGAAGCTGAGGGTTGAGGCTGACAAAAGTCTAGATCATTCAAATCCCAGTCTGGGTGGGGTTGGTCTAGGAGGGATAACATCTTGGGGAGCTATAAGAAGATATATCAAGAAACAGAGAATACAAAATATAGAGGAATTATTCAATTTAATTCCTACTTCCCTAAGATGGTGATTGAGGAAGATAACGAGGCTATATTTGATGTAATTTCGCTAGATGAGTTGCGGACTGTCCTTTCTTCCTTTCAAAAATTAAAAGTCTTGGACTCAATGGATGGTCTGTGTAGTTTTTCCTAGGATTGATTTGATGAGAGGATATTTTCTCCGGGTGCTAGAAGAAGTCAGGAATTTTGATAAGGTATTGGGATCTACAATATATTTCATTCCATTCCGGGTGATTTAATTGCTTTCTAGTTAGTGTTCCATATGCCGGCGAACCTTCTGGTGCACAGAGAGCATGGTCGTCAAAAGATATTCTGATTTCTTTAACCCCAACTTCAGCTATTTCAGGTTCAATATAAAGAAAAGCATATACTTTTGTTATCAACAAGTTAGTTGCTTAAACTTCCTTAAATAGCATATTCGCCAAATGAGTGATTGCATATTCACATCAGAGGAATGGCAGTGTCAGAGATTGGCTTTGTATTGATTTTAGGAGCCATTGTGATCTACTTTCCCTTGGTCACATGTCATATTATGGGCTTTCAGAATAAAAAAGCCTAAACTTGAGCAAGTTATTATGGTTCCTTGCCAGTTCTGTGTCTCATGTTGAATAAATTAATGGATCCGTCTGCATGCATGTCCATGTTATTTTATTTACATCATGAATATGAATGTTAAGAGAGTAGTGTTATGACCTCCTCTTGAGATTAACGTTTATGCTTTTGTCTACCTTATCTTTAAGGTCATAATTGAAGCGCCATTCTGAAAGAATTTAGTTCTATATAGTGCCATCCCTCCCTCTTAATAACTAATACTGTACCGCCGCTACCCCTGGTCTACCTAAAAGGAGGAGTTTTATCCCACACTATTATTGTGGCCATGATCCCCGCATTACCATTCTTAATTCTTCGATATAGAATGAAACATACATTACCATTCTTAATTCTTCCATATAGAATGAAACCTGCAGAGCCAATGGAGAAGCTTGTTGTTCCATAACAAAGCAGTAATAAGAAGAGTTGTTACTATTTCAAAGAGTTGTTCTATAGGTTCTAAATAAAGCTGCTTGGTTGGTTGTGCTCCTACATAACGGAATATGCCCACTTTCATAATCACAACCTACAGGAATTTGAATGACATTTAAATATCAAAATAGTTTTCTATCACCATACCTTTCTACTCTCTTTGGCTTGAAGACACCATTTATATTGTTTCTAATTTCAGGTGGCCTTTTCTCATTTACAATTATCGAATGCCATGCTAGACTTAAAAAAAAATCAGAACTGTCCTGAAAACAGACTCTGCAAGAACATTGAAAGAGTTGTTACTATTTCAAAGAGTAATACAAAGGTGAATGGTTTAATGATACTGGGAAGGCTTGGCAGGTAGTGGAATCTCATTTAATGGTATAAACGTTGATTTATAATGTTAACGAGAAATTACAAAAGGCATAAAAGCTACAAGACAGCTGGTGAAACAAATGACAAGTGACATAATATGCAGCAACGAGAGGTTTTTCCAGGAACAAGGCATGCAACCAATTCCAATTTTTTGGGAAAGAAAAATAACAAACGTGCAAGGTGTCGAGTCCTAGTTTCTTCTTTCGATGAAGCAATCGTTATATCCAGCAGTCGATGTATTTTTTTATATTGGCAATTCTATTGACGATGTTATTGAAGCACCACTACCACAACCAATAACAGTTGTTGAACCAGTAGCTCTGGATCGAGAGCCGGATGCACCAGTAGTTAATGCATAGCCAGTTGGTTCACCATCACTGAAAAAGGCAGAGGTAGCAGTATATGATCCACCACCATTAGTAGATTGTTTCGATTAGCAGCATCTGACAAGCTGCACTCCCTGGACAACTCTCGTCGCTTCCTTTTGGCTCCCATAACCTTCCTTCATTGCTGCCCTTGTAGCTAATCTCCCTCCGCAACTGCTCACTTCTATACTTAACTGCATGCATCTAGTTAAACCATATGTTTCAAGTTTTAAATAATATTAAATAACATCTCACATATGTTTCAAGTTTTATTGTTTTTTCAGTATTAATATTAAATAACATCTCACATATGTTTCAAGTTTTATTGTTTTTTCAGTATCAAACCTCTTTTAAACTTTAATTCATTATATAGATTGAATTGTAACATATAGATTTTTTTGGTGTGTATTTTTAAGAATGTTAATGAATAAAGAGAGAAAAGTAATTATCTTTTTATTTTTCATGTTTTTATTTTTGAAGTAATATTTAAATAAGGATGCATCTCATTTTTTTTTTGGTTTGTTATCTTTTCAGGTATCAGCCATCTTTTGAACATTGATTCGATGTTAATTCGATTACAAGCGTCCTTTGAGCATTGATTCAATGTTATTTACAACAACTTGAAGTGATTTACACTAGACTTGCATAGTTTACTATTTTTGAGAGTTTTGTAAAGACAAACTTACAGACATATTATGATTAATATATATAATTATATTTTTTGGGGATGGGATTAAACCCATCCAAATGCTCTAGATGATGGAGTGCCCCCTCATTCTTAGAGTAGTCTCTTACAGTGTTATGAGGTAGTATGTTTTTCTTCACATTCATTTCCCACTAATTGCCATCACAAATTAATTTTATAATTTCTTCAACATAAATAAACTTCATTTTCCACTTTAAAATATTTTCACACAAATTAATTTCATAATGTATCTAACACAAATAAAATCAATTACATATATTTGAAATTCCAATATTTTTTTATATTTGTTTTGCTTTAATATATTTTTTTCACACTTGTTTTTATTTTTTCTCCTTTTCTTTATCTATTTTCTATTTTTTCATCTTTATTTGTATAATAAATACTGCATTACTAATATTTATATATATTTATATAGTGTATTTCTATTTATTGTATTTAGTGTATTCTTTGTTGATTTCAATGCAATTTTTGGGTGTGTTTGTTATATATATTTATATAGTGTATTTCTATTTATTGTATTTAGTGTATTCTTTGTTGATTTCAATGCAATTTTTGGGTGTGTTTGAGATCTTTGTACATGTATTTTGTATGCAACTCCACTTGTTTGCTAGATGAAATGATTTTATGTTTTAATGCTTTTTGTATGTAACTCTATGTGTTTGTGTTTGAAATCTTGAATGCAACTCTATGTGTTTGTGTTTATGTTTGAAATCTTTGTATATTATGTATCTTTAGATAAAATGATTTTTATGTTTCTTAAATTAAATAATTTTTTGTATGCAATTCAATGTGTTTGTGTTTGTTGTATGCAATTTTGTGTTTGTGTTTGTGTTTGAAATCTTTGTATATTATGTATCTTTAGATAAGATGATTTTTATGTTTGTTAGATAAAATAATATGTTTTGTATGCGACTCTTATGTGTTTGTCAGATTGAGATGTTTTTTATGTTTGTTAAATTAAAGAATGTTTTTTGTATGCACTTGTATGTGTTTATTAGATGAGATTATTTATGTTTTCATTAGATGAAATTAAAAAAAAATTATGCAACTATAATTTTTTTTACATTTTTATTATATATTTATATTTATGTATGAGAATTTTGTATCAAGTAAATAATGTTTAACTTATTATTACATATGTATGCCTAATAAAATAATAAATATGTACTATATAATTTTATTTTTAAATGGTTTTTTTTTTTGAATATTGTTGTGTTAATTTTTTATTTTGTAATTGTTTTTAATTCAATTTGTTATTAATTTTTATATTAAAATTTATAACCAATTAAAATATAACTCAACATTATGACTATAATAAAATCAACTTAATAAATAAATAAAATATACTTAATAAATACACAAATAAAATATTTGAAAAATTTAAACAACCCTCTTTGTTATAACAACACCAACAAAGCACAGATTAACACGACAACAACAAACCATATGAGCTTTATATGAGCTTTCACCTTCACATGGTTGGTCTTGTTAGTAGATATACTAAAATCTCAAACCCAAGAAAAGCTCTAAAATATATAATTATATTTTTAATGTATTAATAATAATATTTATTTAATTTTTTTTATTAATATATAGTTATTAAAATAAATTAATAAAATATTTAAAAGTATTTATAATATTTCAAAAAAACTTCAAAAAAATATAACAATATTTTTAAGTTGGTTAGCTGAAATAATATAATAATATTTTTTTTGTATGTGACTTTTATGTGTTTGTTAAATTAAATAATGCTTTTTAGTATGCATTGTATGTGTTTATTAGATGAGATTATGTATGCTTAATATAATAATAAATATATACTATATAATTTCATATTTTATTTTATTTTTCTTTTTGAAAATTGATGTTTTAATTTTGTAATTGCCTTTTATTCAATTTGTTATTTACTTTTTATATCAAAATTTATAATCAATTAAAATATTATGACTAACTTTAATAAATAAATGCATAAATAAAATCAACTCCATAAATAAATAAATAAAATATTTAAAAAAATTATTCGCTTTGTTGTGACAATGTTGTGACAACAATAACAAAGCACAAATTATCGCTTGTTATAACAACAAATCACTCTTTTTGAGGACATATGGACCTATGGTCTTGTTAGTAGAGATTCTAAAATCTCTTTGCTCTCAAATATATAATTATACTTTTAATGTTTAATGATAATATTTATTTAAAGTTTTTATTAATATATAGTTATTATGAAATAAATTAATAAAATATTTATAAAATTTCAAAAAAATAAAAATATATAACAATTAAATTTTAATTGTATAACTAGAATTAAATTATTTAATTAATAATAAAATCATAACTTATAAAATATAAACATCATAAAATTTTGTAATATTAAAAATAAAATATTACAAATATATTAGAAAATTGTTAAAATAATAAATTGAAATTATTGACATTTAATAGGTTTGTAATATTAAATAATTTATTGATATTTAAATATTCTACTGATATTTAAATTTATCAAATAATTTATTATCATAATAATAATATATTTAAATTAAAATTATGACATTTAATAAATTTATAATATTTAAAACATAAGCTTTAATATATATTATAAAATAATTAAAATTATTATGATATTTAAACAATATAAAATATCAAAAATAATTATTAAATCGTTTTTATTTTTATTTGTAATATAAAAATCAAATCATTTTTAATTGCAATATAAAATATAAAATATAATTTTTTTTTAGATAATTTTTATTTGCAAAATAAAATATACAAAATAAATTTTTTTTAGATAATGTTTAATAGAGAAGTCAAATTTAAAAATTTATGATTGGGATTATAAATTTATAATTTTTTATTTAGCTAAAAATTGGTTATTTAAAATATAAATATTTTGTTATTACTATATATATATACACATTATTCATTTTAAATGTGAATAAATTTGTAATTATTTGTTAGATGAGTTGAATTTTATGTTTAGTAATTGAAATAATATTGATTTTTTAAATTTGATTAAATATTTGTGTAATCAAATTTGTAATTGTTTATTCGATGAGTTAAATTTCAAAAAAAAAGATTTTACATGCAAAATAGTTTGGTTATTTTAAATATTTATTAAATGACATGATTTTTATGTTTACTGAAATAAATTTTTTAATTATATTATTAATTGATTTTTGTAACCTATCAAAATTTTAAATAATTATTTTTATGCAGTTTTTTTTTAAATAATAATTGTGTGATAATATAATTTAAAATCCCATATAAATATTTTGAATACATAATATTTTAAAATTTATAATAGCAATAAAACTTTAAATATATATATATATTTAAAATAATATTTAAATTCATGAAATAATTTATTATCATAATAATAGTAGTTATGATAATATTGAAATAAGATTTTAACAATAAAACTTATTACAACTAGCTATTATAAATGATAAAAAATTGTAATTATAACTAAGTTATAAAATGGTTAAAATAATCATATTATAGCTATTATAATTGATAAAAAAATATAATTATAACATTAAAATTATTATGATATTTAAACAATATTAAATATTAAATATAATCTTTCCAATAAAAAATTATAATTATAACATTAGTTATAAAATTATGACATTAAAATTATTATGATATTTAAACAATATAAAATATTAAAAATAATCTTTCGGATATTTACAATGTTTAATGTTTAGAGAATTTAAAATTTGATATATTGATATAGAGTAATTGAAATAATATTGATATATTTAATGTTGGGAGAATTTAAAATTTGATATAGAACGATTGAATTTAAACATTCATCCCTATTCATCACTCCATTAACCATTCCTTATACCATTTTCATAAATAAATATGGGTTACCTTGTTATTTTCCAATTTATTTATTTTTAAGTATTTTAAGAGAAATTATGATTAAATATTAGAAAATTAACATGTTTTCATTTATATCTCAAAGTTGTTTGAGCTTTGTGACGTGTAGGAATATTTGAATATTTTCAACAAAAGGATTATTCAAAAGCTTCTCAAATATTTCCTCCATCTTTTCAAGATTTGGAGATAATTATTCAAGATAATTCCAAAGATGAGTATCATGAGAAGATTTGTGAGGATTTGAAGGGATACATATTTTGTAATTATGAAAAATAGGTTGAGATAAAAGTGAATCTACATTTAACCTATTTTCAAAGAAACACATGCAAATAAGAGTTCTCTCTCTTCATTTAGGGTGGATGCCTCTTTAGTGGCGTGGAAGTAAAGAAATAATTTATGTAAAGTCTTTTTGAGAGTTAGTCATGGATCTTATCATTTTGTAATAGGATTGATGTTTTAGAGTAAATATTTTGATTTCTCCATAATATATTTGTTATTTTGAGTTGCTAATGGATTTCAATTCTTAGTTAATTTCATTTTATGCAACTTCATGCTCTCCTATATTTAAATTTATTTTCATCCAATTTCATGCTTTTGTAAACTAGGTTAAATTTCAGCCGCATGTGTTTTCTTAGACTAAGTTGGTTGCATGTGTTTTCCATTTCAATCGCATGTGTTTTTTTAGATCAGTAGCATGTTTTCTTATATTTCAGTCGCATGTGTTTTTTATTTCAGTCGCACGGAATATTAGATTAAATTATTGTCATTCTGACCCTACATATATTTTGTCTGTGCCTCATAAGTTTACGCTCTCCTCGGGTTGAGAATTTAAATCGTTGGATAGTTTATTAATTGTTTAATATTTGTCATGAACATTTTGGTGCTTCAGGGAGGTGCTAAAAGGAGATTAGGGATTAGATAGGTAGATCAATAGTTTTTAAATTACACAACAATGTAGAGGGGAAACGATAAGGTGCAAGGACAACTTCACTATGGAATTTTTGTAATTTAACAGTGTGACGCATCCACTTTGGAGGGTCACCCCAAATCCTTGTTGTTCCCTTTGCATAAATGTGCTTCCTATTCACAAGCGTGATTTACTTTTCATGTGAGCATTTTTAATTTTTGCAAAGAGTTCTTCCATTTTCTGCAAGAGTATTTCGTTTATGCAAATTTGTTTTTATGCAAGTGTGCTTGTCATTTAGTTTATTAGTTTTCGTTTGTTTGATATTTTTTTTGTAGTGTAAGTTTGTATTTCTTTCATTATGCAACAGTTTTTATTTCGCCTTATTTCGTAGTTGGTTTCTTTTTGTTTCTAATGTGTGTTATTTTCATTTTTGCAAAGAGTGATTTTATCTTTTCTATTAGTTTAATTCGTACAGTTTTAGATTTAGATTTCAATTTGTTATTAATTTTTTTTCTATTTGATCTATATGGAAGTACAAGAATACCAACAATATGAGTTTAATGATACATGTAAGAGTGGAACAACTCACTCAAATCATAGCAAAATATGGGATCTCCTCTTCTCGGGAAGACAAGATCTTGAGGGCAACTAAAAGCTTAACCCCTCATCCTGAAGTGAAAGAAGAATCTTGTATATAAAATGAGGAACAATTATTTGAACAAGAGATCGAGGAGGAAAAAGAAGAGGTTTCAGATGAGCTGAATCAAGATGAAGATTAGGCATATGAAAGTCTCATTGAACAATGGCTTCAAGCAAGTACTAGGTTAGATCAGTTTTGTTTTTGTTTTATTTCATTAAATTACATTCAAAGTAGTTAATTTTGCACATTGTTGTATATTCTATATTTAATTTTGCAAAATTGTATGTGAATAAGTTTTTAGTTTTGTTGCGTGCATGGTTAGATTGGAAATTTCATTACATATAAAATGATTATAAGTTCCAATTAGAGTAGAGTAGGTAGGTTTTAATTTTAGTTTCAAATAAGTATGTGTAATCCAAATAAGAAAGTAGGATATCTATAAATGTTTTCAGGAAGGTCGATGATGTAAAAAATGCTTTAATTTTTTCCTTCAAACCTTCATTTGTTAAAAAAAACCATTTGAGTTTGTCTTAAGTAAATTTTTCAGTTTTGCATTAAAATTATTTAGATCTAAATTTTTAATATAAGAATAATGTAAATAAAAATAATAATAAAACAAAAAACAAGACAAAACATTAAAAAAAATATATTTAAAAATATCAAAACTCATAATAAGGCCTAAGGGCAATGAAAAATGCTTAATCCAATTGTTTGTTTTAAATTTGAAATTTTCAATCTCCATTTTCTAAATTACACTTTTGTTTTAAATGAGGAATAAAATGAACTTTAAACCAAATTTGTTTGCATTTAACTTTAGTTTGCATTGGGATTGTTTTGATTAAATATATGAATGCAAATAAAAATGCAAAAAATTTACAATCCAATCTTTTCAAATCTTTATCATAACCCGTATCTTACCTAGATCGTGCTGCCATGTCATCGGATTCCGAACGATAGAGACAATGTTGTCTCCAAATTCCAATTCCAATCCCGTTTCGAGTTTGAGGAAGCTAGTTTTTACCAAGATTGATCAGGTTTGACTGGGAACTTCTGGCCACAATCTGATAGTGAAGGTAACGAGTGCCTCTATTTTCTCTTCATAAGGGGCATCCTAACAACCAAGTTTTTCAAATGTGAATCGCTATCTTTTTAACTAGTGATGAAACAAACATCGTTATTTTCATGGTCATGAATGAGTAAGTGGATCTGATAATAAAAAGGGGGTCTACAATGATCTTGCACAATGCTAATATTGATATGTTTAGAGGTTGAATGCGACTTGCAGTTGATAAACGATGTAGGATAGGAGGATATCAACTCCCTCATTGTAGCGGACGTGGACTTAGAGAGAAAAGGTGGAGAGGGGGATCTTGGTTCCACATATGGAGAACACAACAAAAAATGATCAAAAAATAAGATGGCTTCAAATACAAGTATTTTAAGAAAAATGGATATTTAGCAAGGTGAGGTGGGCTTAAGCATGGGTTTCTTTATTACAGACATGGTAGGAGAGATATCCATTTGGTTGCAAAGTGGCTAGAACATAAGGAAATAAAGAGAATTATCTTGTTGATTTTCCATAGTAAATTAACATTAGGGGATAAACTATTAAGATGGTCAATGAATGATGTAAGTTATGAGTGATCATGGGGCCATATGACAAAAGAGTCATTAACAAATCTAAATCATATATTCTAAATTTATTAGTTAAACAGTGTCTTTCATTTAGTCAAAATCACACTCCATAAAGAGGAAGACTAATTGCTTTATGAATTCAAACTTTTTTAATTTACCATCATAAAAAACCAGCCATAATTTTTTTTGGCTAAAAATACAATTATTGGTTTTTAAAATAATTATCTTTAATAAAAATAGATCCATAGTGCTTAATTATCTATAATTCAAATATAATTTTAATTTTATATCATTTTAAGCGAAACATCAAACTCATATAATATTTAAAATACTACTACGAGTCAAATTTTAAACAAAACTATTTTTATTTTTCTTTTATATTATTTAAAAAAACTACTTTCCAAATTTATTTTAAACAAAACTATTTTTATTTTTCTATTATATTAAATATTAAATATTAAAATTATTATGATATTTAAACAATATTAAATATTAAATATAATCTTTCCAATAAAAAATTATAATTATAACATTAGTTATAAAATTATGACATTAAAATTATTATGATATTTAAACAATATAAAATATTAAAAATAATCTTTCGGATATTTACAATGTTTAATGTTTAGAGAATTTAAAATTTGATATATTGATATAGAGTAATTGAAATAATATTGATATATTTAATGTTGGGAGAATTTAAAATTTGATATAGAACGATTGAAATAATATTGATTTTTTTTAATTTGATTGTATATGCCTAATTAAATAATCTGAATTAGATAATCTGAATTTTATGTTTGGTAAGTAAAATTTAATTTTTTAAATTTGAAATTATATGCAATTTTTTTTAAATTTGAAATTACATTTGGTTATTTAAAATATTTGTTAAAAATTGTTTAGTTATTTAAAATATTTTTTAGATAAAATAATTTTTATGTATGATAAAAAAAATTATAATTATACTTTAAGTTATAAAATTATGACACTTAATATACTTATAATATTAAAAATAAGTTTTAAAAATATATTATAAAATAATTAAAATTATTATGATATTTAAACCATATAAAATATTAAAAATAATCTTTATGATATTTACAATGTTTAATGTTTAAAGAATTTAAAATTTGATATAGAGTGATTGAAATCATATTGATTTTTTTAATTTGATTAAATATTTGTGTAATTAAATTGTATAATCAAATTTGTAATTGTTTATTAGATGAGCTGAATTTTATGTTTGGTAAATAAAATAAAATAAAAATTTAATTTAAAATTATATGAAAATTGAAATTACATAAAGAATTATTTGGTTATTTAAAATATTTGTTAAATAAAATTATTTTTATGTTTATTGAAATAATTTATTTATTTTATAAACGCTTTTTAAATAAATTATTAATCACCCAAAGAAAACATAAATTATTAAATAAATAATTTGTGCTTTTATGCTTTAAAATTTGAAAGCATAAAATTTTTAAATAGTTACTTTTATGCTTTTATGCTTTAAAATTTTGAAACAAGTCAACCAAAGAGGATTGCAAAGATGTTATTCTACAAATTACGACGATTATTGCGTTTTCCATCATGGTGTCTACTACATGAATTGTTCAGGAGTTGTTTTATTGACAATATTGTGTTTAGCTATCTACCTTTCGTTATCTTATTCACCTTCTTCTATTTCGTTTCCATGAAGGACATCATAGTGTAGATCATGTTCTGTCTCTAGGAGTTGCGGCAGAATTGCAGTAAACAAGAACCCGATTGCCCATTATTCTTCTCTATTTCGTGCATCCAGTTACAAATTTCTCTAGACGATGCAACGCCAAACTAGACGTCTGTCAAAGCTACCTGCGGTAACCGAGAAATAACTTAAAATAAGATCCATTGGGTTGCATATAAAAGAGAAACCTATATCGTAAGGTTATGAAAGCTGTGGTTGAAACCCTGGACCAGACCGCAATAAAAAAAATGGCTTAGAAATGAATGCAATGAGAAAGGACATCATGTTTTGTGTGATCCTTCCTTTGTCTTAGGGCTTCTCGAGGACTGTCTACCGTGTGACCTTCATGCAAGATAGGATTCATGACCAACCATATTTTAGTGCATGCGCTCGAGTCCAATTGGATCGCAATAAGATTTGCAAATCTCAGAGATTGAATGTCAATTTATGGCCACTGGCATTCCATCCATATATTAAAAAACAACTAAAGTCTGCCCACCCTATTTTCATCCACACAGGGTAGGATGTCTGGCACAAAATAATCATTTTATGCTTATGCAATCTTGCTGCCGGGTCTTGGGGCACAAAGTCTCAGGCCTACGTCACCTATATAAACCAATAGGAAGCAAGATAAATCAAAATTTAAATAATTCCCCCCAAAAATTGATACAAATTATAGCAAAAATTATATGTTTTTGTTAAAGTTACTACAAATTACTACAAATAATCGCCTTGAGCGATTCATATATATCCCCTTGTTGGACATAATAATTACGATGATGATAGTGACAACAAGTAAAAAAATGAAAATCTGGTTATGTTTACATCAAGATAATGATGTCAAAAATGAGTTGTTTTTTATTGGACAATCATCTTTCCAATACTATAGAAAAACTTTATCTAGGTAAAAAGTGCATAATAATCATGACAAATAGCTTTGGAGTTGCTAATCTCTAAACCATTTGCACCTTTTCAGGTAAGTTTGGTCGGAATTCCGCAACATGATTTGTTGTTGAAAATGAGATTTCCAGTGTAAAATTGCAATTTTATTGCAGAAATGAATTCAGGACCCTGGATTACCGTTGGGACACCCAGTTTATGCAATTCCAATCATTTAAAAATACCTTTTGAACAATTTCGGCCTAATTTTAGCCAAAAAATTAGCCAGATTTTAGGTACAAAAAGTCTAGAGATTAGCTTACTCCGATAGCATTTAATAGATGTCCAATTTACAAAAAATTTCAAAAGTTCAAAAAAAAAAAGGTACAAATGGTCTAGAGATTAGCTTACTCCAATAGCTTTTAATCGATGTCCAATTTACACTTATTTTCAAAAGTAAAAAAATCAATGAATTGACATTATAAAAAAAAATTATGACAATTGTGAGAGCTAAGAAATTGCAAAAACAAAACATTATATTGATTCCAAATGATTCGAGGCAAGGTCAAATCTCTAATTTTGACTTCAAATGTAAGGGTGGGCATTGGGCACTGCGAGTTTGTTAAATGTAAGGGTGAGGTTTTTGTTTGATTAGACGTTTTGACTCCAAATGATTAAACGTGTGTTCAAATGTCCAATTTTGACTCGTGTTTGGTCTTCTCGGCTCTGTGGCACCATCTCCGTGCAGGATAACATGCTTCATCACTGCATGCGAAAAGTCTTGGCCAAAACCACAACGCTTGAAACCAGAATATATGTTGCCCGTCGTAAACCACAATGAATAAAACGAAAACATAATAAAATTGCTACTCGTCGAATTTTACGGCTAAAATACAGCAAGGGAATTCTACATTAAATTCATTTGTTGTAGTTTCTATCCGAGTTGTTGTCAAAGTAAGTGGATGCACAGGTATTTACATTCTAAGCAAATCTTGTTCAGAACTCTGCATCAATTTGATGTTCCCCCGAGATCTTATCCACGAGAAAGAAGTGAATGGAGAAACCATCCAAGCCCAAAGCCTTGTCGGTCACCAAATTGCTCTTATTATTTCTGCTTCTTCTATATATCTTAATAAAGCTTGGCATTTTCCTCTTTAGAAATGAGCATGGAGATGTTGCTCAACATTGCCAAACTGGAGTTTAAATCAGCCTCTTCTTCCTCATAATATAAAGCTTTAAAGTGAGATCGTGTTGCTTCCTTCTTGATGGAATATCACTCAGACTCAGACTAGTTCCATCCACAAGAGTTATCTGTGACTATATTTTATGAAATGGGCTTGTGGTCCAAGACATCGGACGGTATGATCTTAAAGGTTATAATTACATCGGACGATATGATCTTGGAGGTTATAATTTGCTTATTATAAAGAAGATCCTTATAGATGAGAAAATCAATCTAGCATGGCGGCTATTTGATATCCTACTAGGTCTCAATCTGGCATGAGATCTTCCATGCATTCCAAGAAAGGATGGCTTATTATATTGACTCCACTTTCCTCTTTGTTTGATAGGACCGCAAGAACCGCAATGAGATCCCCAACCATAATGTTATTCCCTGTGAAATCGATATCCTTGAGTGCCTATAAAGATTGCAACATTCTTCCTTCTCTTTATAAACAACCACCATATGGCATTCTTCCTTTTCTTTATAAACATTGAAAATGTGGATTTTGTTACACGTGACTTGATGTATAAGATCAATCAAAACAAATGCTAAGTTGGGTACCAACTTAAACACAAAGTTGTCCCTTAAAGAGAAAATTCCTTTTGAAGCTCTGTTAGGCTCCCAACTTAAACACAAAGTTGTCCCTTAAAGAGAAAATTCCTTCTGAAGCTCCGTAAGGCTTGTTGTTGATCTTTAGCATAATGGCTTCCTCCAGCATAGTCTCTTGGAGGAGAACATATGGCTCAAAAAGGCCTTACGGAACATCGAATAATATAATATCATATTCGTAAAATGCATTTAATTCTTTTAACAACTTCACAATTTCTCCAACCACATATCCTTCACAAGACCCAGAGGACCCCCTACTTCCACACAATCCACCCCTACATAACCCTTGTGAATTACATCATGAAGTTGGCTTGTTCAAATAGGTCCTTCCAGAAGCTTTGTTAGGTTTGCTTCTGGAAGGACCTAATCTAAGGACTTTTGCCTAAGAGCCTTATAATCATACATAGTCTTAATCCTTCGAAATTAACTTCTCTAAGCGCAACTTCAAAACAAATTAGGAATAGAATAGCTCCTAAAGAACTTTTCCAACAGAGATCCTTTGGACCAATTTAGGACCAAAAATGATATGGACCAAAAATGATATGCATGTTCCCAAGACTCTATTTGTACCTTGAACCTTGGCAGCCAGATTGTTATATCTAAAAGGCATACCCAACCAAACAGAGATTGTGATAGTTGGTATGGTTTAACCTTTTAAGATCCCCAATTCATGTGTTATTGAGAGGATATTACAAACATGTTAGTTGGTATCCAAAGAGTTGCACTAGAACCATGAGTAGAACTATGAGGATCATTACACAGGATGGATTTGGTTGCATGTGTTATTGAAAGGATATTACAAACATGTTAGTTGGTATCCAAAGAGTTGCACTAGAACTATGAGGATTATTACAGATTTGGTTGCATGTGTTATTGAGAGGATATTACAAACATGTTAGTTGGTATCCAAAGAGTTGCACTAGAACTATGAGGATTATTACACGGGATGGATTTGGTTGTTGGAGTTTCTTAATGAAAATAGGACTTGGCTTAATGAAAATTTCAACATCGGTTGGCAAATGATATTGAATCCTTGCTCCACCAAAAAATCCTTGATGGTGATGATGATAGTTGTTTAGCTACCTCACAATGATTGATAATGACCACAAACCTTCTCCCTTCCTCAGAATGAATGATGATGACCATAAACCCTCTCCAAAAGACAACTCAAAATGACCAAACAAAATAAAAAAATTGCGTCACGACCCAACCGACCCAGCCGACAAACCAATGTTTTCCATCATGACGTGATTTTTTTCAAGAAAATCACCATTTTTTCACAAACATTGCGCGGCATGATTTTTTCGAGAGAAAAAATTGTCATCCAAAAAGAAACACAAAAAATCAGCACATCAAGGTTTTTATGACGATTTTTTCCACTATGATATATATATATATATATACACACTACAAACTACAAACACAAAAGTTAAATATCCAAACTATGATATATATATATAGACACTACAAACTGCAAACACAAAAGTTAAATATTCAAGTTGGAGTTGAGATACAACAATGTCTCTGCTCTACACGACTCAAGCCTACTCTTCTTCAAAGTGTGCAAATTCCTATGTGTGCTTCAATTACTCCTGCAACAAGAGGCAGAAGTAATATGAGAGAGGATGCCCATGGCTAATTGTTGTAGAATAGTGCATGTTGCCTCATGAATTCCCAACCAAACATAGGACTTCTTAATCCCCCTATCTCCAAGCACATCAAAGCCTCCAAATTTCCCAATGTTAGTGAACACCTCTACAAATCATTTCCATGAAGCGTTAGTGTTTGACACGTCCAAACATTGCTAGGGAATATGTCTAACACATGTCCTAATTTATGACACATGTCAAATGCATGTCAAACACAAGATACGAAGCGTGTCCCATTTCTTAGGTGAGACAACATACAAGATATAAAGACATATGCCCTAGGGAGCATGTCATTCCTAAGGTGACCAACTTCCCCAAAAGACATTATCTTAATGAAGAGCATGTGTTAATAAAAGCATCTCAAGAACAAAAATGTCAATAAGAAAAGAGGAATAGATATTTTAAAAATTATAATAAAGGGTGCATGCTATTCACCCCATCCACTTAGAATGCAATTGTGTCCTCAATTACCCCTTTAATTAACTCGAATAGATATTTTAAAAATTATAATAAAAGGTGCATGCTATTCACCCCATCCACTTAGAATGCAATTGTGTCCTCAATTACCCCTTTAATTATCTCAAATAATGCTTATACCTGAAAGAAATGACATGTAGAGGCATGCAATTCCAATCTTCTTTAATCAATTTAGAAGCATTTCAGCATATGTGCTGCCCAACATCACTGTGCCATTTCAATATGCATCTATATAACAAACAAACCTTATTTGGTGTTGATATGCACCTTATTTTCTTCTTCATGACATTATTTATAATAACACGTCCATCACTTTGTTTGTTGCATAGTAATGATGCTCCATTACTCCAAGATAATTTGTTAACTTTAGGATGGTCCACGTCTTACATCGAGATGGGCCTTGATGTCTTCAAATCCTCCGCATTGCTTGGGGCATATTAAGGCACACCACCCCAACTCGCTCCCAATTGTGCTTCTCCAACGTTCACCATCCCTCCAATGTTTGCAATGACCTACCACTCAATGTTGGGCTTCTTATTGTTACTTAATGTTTCTATGTTATCCTTGGAGTAAGGGCCATGTTTATGTATCTTGGTTTTATGATCTGCGTCTTTTTATATGTAGCCAAACATCTTTGTACTAAGAAGAGCAGCTTTACTCTCTTCAACCTTCCCTCTAACTAAAATCTTCTTACCACAAGTTCCCTAAAGAAATGTATAGAGGACACATATGAACTCTCTGAAATTCAAAAGATGCCATCATTTGTACACATGTCAGCCAATTTAGATGACTAAAAGGTAAAATAGTTCAGCTTGGGTTTGGCGTCAAACACTGTTTTAATAGGGCTTCGCTGTCTTCTTTTGGGTTTCCACATCTGTGTTAAGAACGTCTATTTGTTGCTACCCTTGCAGACTATCTATCCTGAGTGGTAACTACTGGTGACTCTTCTTTGATGAGTCGTGGATTGTGGAGATCCTTCCTCACTGAACCGTGACCTCTCCTGCTGCTGGTCGTGACTATGGGTTCTCCCTTTTAGCTGGGTCGTAACTTCTCCTGATGTTGGGTCATGACTGTGGGTTCTCTATGAAGTTGGGTTGTGACTATGGGTTCTCTATTTAGCCGGTCCGTAAGGTTGTTTGTGTTTTCAGCTTGGCCGTGACTGTGTCTGTTGCTGCTGCGTGACTGTGTCTGCTGCTGCCGTGACTGTTTTTTTTTTTTGTTGAGCATGGTTGTGTATCTCTGTTGGGTATGACTATGTGCTAGTGTGACTGTATCTCTCCGCATGGCATGACTGTCTCTCCGCTGGCCATGACTGTATCTCTCCGCATGGCATGACTGTCTCTCTGCTGGCCATGACTGTGTCTCTCTGCTGGAGTGAATTTGTTTCTCGACTGAGTTGTAACCTGTCTTTGCTTTCTTAAGAAGTGCTGCTAAAGCCTGATTAAATGATTGAAGTTTTCCCTTCATGTTGATTAAGAATTTGAGGTCTGTATCCTTTACTGCTATAACCCTCTTAAGCTCTCTCTCAAGGTACGTCATTTGTCCATCCAGGTGATTTGTCCCTTCGGTGAGAAGATCAGAACCTAAAAGTATCTGAGTATAAGGTTGATCCAAAACAATCCTAGATTAGTTTTGTTATTGTTCTTTACTGCTATTATTTCTTGTACTTTATTATTGTTTTGTTTCATCAGTTATAATATTGTTACTATACTTGGTATTTGATAAATCATCTCATGGACCAACTTTAATTTCTTGTACTTTATTATTGTTTTGTTTCATCAGTTATGATATTGTTACTATACTTGGTATTTGGTAAATCATCTCAAGGACCAACTTTAATGCAGTGACCAGTGGAAGGTTAAAGTTGAAACTTGAAAGAGATGAAAATTAAGTTTAAATTTATTGCAGCAGTACTATTCTGAATCTAACTTTGTTTCACAATTATGTTTATGCATTAAAGTATATTTTTTTTTGTCAAATCCTAACCTACCCCTAAACTTTAACATTCCTCGCTCGGAATGCTCAAGTGCAAGAGAGTAGAGGGAATTCTTTATCTCGGATGTGTGTGTGTGTGTGTTTCCCTTCTAGACTTGTTAATTATTGGAGAACATATATATTTCATTAAATACTAAAGACTGAATATAGATGTTATTTTTTGAATTTGATAAACTGGGATAATCATATCCAGCACCACCATCAGCGAAAGTAAAAAAGTACATGACATATGTAACCAGGGAGTAACAAAAATGTGATTATATATAATGCAAATTTACTTGAATAAATATCTATTCAAGTCAATTTATATTATAATAATGCAATGCAGAAAATATGAATATAGATAGAAGTTTCTTATACCAAACCGATGTGGTGCTAAACTGTCAAAGGGGTAATAGAAACCTACAAAGACAATTTTCAAAGCTAGTTAGGTTTCTTAGGGAAATCCTTGCTTCAATCTAATAAAACAGTAGTATAAAAACATTTCTACAAAGATATTTTGAAGATTTATTATAAGCTTAAATCTTATAATGACCATAAACCCATTTATTTGGCACCAAAAAGACTTAGCATGCAACAACTACTAACTACAATCAAAATCAAAATATCATAGTCAAATTCGAATTCCAAAAAACCCCTAGTCTCACTATTTCATAGTCTAAAATCAAAATCCAAAAACCCTCTAACAAAAGATGGCCTATTAAACACACAATGTTGATACATCAACAAAGAAACCTGCAATCTGGCTACAAATGCAAGGACATTCATACCATTAAAGACAATTATTTTCTCATTAAAAGCATCAACAATTTTCAATTTTCTCCCGAAAATCTCTGGGGCAAGCTGCTATACTCCCACTATACTCTCTCTCTCTCGTATTGGAAGAGCTATACACAACCTTCTAAATGAGCACTTAGGCAATCCACTCCAAGGCAATATTATCCATTGAAGGTTTTCACTTTTCACTGCCAAAGTCACAAAATAGGAGCTCATGCAAACTCTATTTAAAAGATCGAGGTGGAGTTTCTTGCCATTAAGATCTTATTGGAAGAGAATTCCAGCAGGAAAGAAATGGATGACAAATAACAATTGAGATAAGTGCTTTATCACCCAGTTTTAATCATATGTCAAGTCTAAGTATAAGAGCTCAAGATGTATGTTTTTGCTTCCCAACTTCTGATTTCATCAGTCATGAAAAGAAAAACATCTTTATACTTTACATGTAAGCACAGATAAGTCATGCAATGTATGACCAACATAAAAAACTTAATACATGTAACGTTCCAGTTTAATATGCAAAATAAAAGAATTCACACCATTCTATGTATGAGCCCTGTAGATTTCTTAATGTATCTGTTTCATTTAAATAAAATACCTTCCCAGGAAGTAACACAGGTGTAAGCGACATTCAATAATAAATCTCGCATCTTCTATTCCAGAACAATGGAAGCTACTCCTGTTCGCAGGCATTTCTCTACCTTCCAACCCACACAACAGACTTTCCTACAATAGCTGGTGCTAATATGCATGCAAAATACGCATATCAGAACTATCAACTTGCATAAGTCGACACTGTTGTTATAAAGAAAACCAAATAAAGATGGCTTTTCAACTTCTAAGTCATAACAGTATCAACGAATGTTGAGTGCAGTTGATGAACCAAACCTCTTGTGTAACACAGTTCAAAGACTCCAAGGGGCTTTGCTAGAGAACTCAAAAAAGTGAAACAAGCAGAACAATAAGTTATGTATCACCAATCATGTACGTAAGGAAATCTTTCCTGATTCTGAAGGCTGCTCCTCCTTGGCTTTGGATGCCGCTAGCTTACCAGGTGATCTTGTCACAGGATGGAAGTCTTCAGTATCTTTGCTGAATTCTTCTCTGGATGTTTCAGGTATTTAGACCAAATTTCAGGCGAAGAATCTCAACAAGAAATTTTCAATCATTAATGTTCATGGGCCTTACAAAGGTGGGCAGCCCTTTTGGGAAGATTTTTTTCCTTTGATTCTCTGCACCATGAATATGTCATCGTTGGAGGAGATGAGAACTTCATACTTAACCAGGCAGAAATATGGGGAACTTAATGCTAGACAGGATGCCTTGATGAACTTCCTCATACATAAGATTGAGAAAGCAAGACTTGTAGATGTTTTATACAGAAAATTGATGCCAACATGGCGCAATAATAGATCTGGGGAAGCAGGTATATCAAAAAAAATAGACATTTTCCTTATATAAGAATGTTTATGATCATGGGTAGACACAGGAGGGTCGGGGACTCGGACCATACCCCAATTTTTCTACAGTTTGCTGGAAAGGATCCAAAATCTGCAAGCCCATACAAGTTCAATGCTTCCAGGCTGGAGGAAGATGAATTTCAACGGCTTGTTCATCAGGAATGGTAAGGGTTTAAACTTCAATGCCTCATCCAGGGAATCTGCCAGTTTTCAATTTGCGCACTCTAAAGAATTTAAAGGAAATAGTGTCAATATGGACTAAAGCCAAGAAGGCAAAGATGGAGGAAGAATTATTTCTGAAATGTTTGAGAACCACCACTCCGGGGCTTTTAAGGATCAGCAGAGGGATAAGCTTTGGAATCTAAGAAAGTAAAAATTCTAGCCGAAAGGGAGGCAGAATGGTGCGCTTAAAAATCAGGGCAATTTGACTGGAGAATGGAAACAAAAACACAAAGTTCTTTCAAAACTTTGCAAGCCACAGAAGACAGGTTAATACTATATGGAAACTGCATTTGGCTGATAGAAGTCTTGCTAGATCTTACAACAGATTGCAGACTTGGGACTAAAACATTTTCGATCCCCTTTTAAGGACCCTAGGATTCCAACCTTGGAGATCCTTTTAAGGATCCTTAAAGGAAATAGTGTCAATATGGACTAAAGCCAAGAAGGCAAAGATGGAGGAAGAATTATTTCTGAAATGTTTGAGAACCACCACTCCGGGGCTTTTAAGGATCAGCAGAGGGATAAGCTTTGGAATCTAAGAAAGTAAAAATTCTAGCCGAAAGGGAGGCAGAATGGTGCGCTTAAAAATCAGGGCAATTTGACTGGGCAAAACTTTGCAAGCCACAGAAGACAGGTTAATACTATATGGAAACTGCATTTGGCTGATAGAAGTCTTGCTAGATCTTTCAACAGATTGCAGACTTGGGACTAAAACATTTTCGATCCCCTTTTAAGGAACCTAGGATTCCAACCTTGGAGATCCTTAAAATAGATTCTTTTTTCCCCAGCTATGCTACAGATAAACATAATAAAATTCTTACCAAGTGTCAAAGAAAGAGCTAATGATTGTTTTGTCTTCCCTAAAAAGGAATAAAAGCCCAGGCCTGGATGGATGGCTGTTGGAATTCTTCTTAGGTTTTATCAACATATTAGAGGAGAATCTTCTTCAAGTCATTGTGGAGGTAAGATCCAGTGGAAAAGTCGGCCTATAACTCCACGTTGCTTGCCTTGATCCCAAAAAGGAAAGGCCGGGCTCTTTTGATGATTTTAGGCCAATTTCTTTGTGCAATTGTGTCTACAAGATTATTGCAAAGGTCATAGCAGTCGAGCTGGGCAAGGTCCTTTCAAGGCTTAATTCCTAGGAGCAGTTCAGGTTCATGGAAAGCAGGCAAATGTATGTATGAGGCTGTGGGATCATCACAAGAAGATTTTGAATCTATTAAAATGAAGAAAATTTCTGCTAAGGACCTTAAACAAGATCTACAATAGGTTTTTTATAGAGTTAATTGGTACTACCTAAGACTGGTTCTGTTGCAGGCTAGGTTAAACTCACAAATGGTGAAAGGGATTGTAAGCTGTATGCATACAGTGTCGTTCGTGGTTCTCATAAATGGATCTTTACTTTCCAATTTGGTTAATTTTAACCTATGTTGCACGGGGACCCGTTCCGGCATTCCAAGGACTTTGGAACTCCTCGGAAACGTCCCCAAATGGTCGAGAAATCCATTGGGGAAGTCCATCAACGTCCAAAGCTGTTCCCCATGCACCTGCACATGGCAACAAGGAGTTTGGAAGTTCAAAGATGAAACAAGGAGTTAGGTCTATTCATCAAAGCAACTTCATAAAGGAAACAACTACAAGACCCAGGTATGAAAGTGGCTTCAATGGTTATTGTTATTGTTGTTCTAACTTTGGTCATAAGGCTATGGATTGTAGGTTCTATGGAAGAAGAAGGGCTGGAAGCCCCAATGTCTCAGTTAGATGTTGGACATACAATCAAGTCGAACATATTGCTGCCAAATGTCACACATTGAGATGCTACACCTGCAATGGGTTTGGACACAAAGCCCATGAATGTGCCAGTCAAAGAAGTCAACCGAGAAGGAGTACTCCATACATATTAGCAAAAAGATTTAAAGATCAGAAGACAAATGTCTACAGTCAGGGACACTCTCAAGCATGGAGAAATGAAGTTGATCAAAGAAGTGTTGGAAGTTCCAACAGCTCAGTCAGATGTTGGTCATGCAACAATGTTGGTCACATTGCTGCACATTGTCGTAAAATGAGGTGTTATAGCTGCAGTGGCCTTGGGCACAAAGCTCAAGATTGTTGGAGTACACAGAAACAACCCTTGAGCAACTTCCTATACAGCTCATCAAGGAAAGCCAGTACAAATGAAGGAACAAATGAAGGAACAAATGAAGGAAAGCCAGTACAAATGAAGGAACAAATGCTCAAAAGACAGATGTCAAGAAGCAGGTATGGATGAGGAAGACCGAGCAGTTGCAAATAGGAGAAGCTGATCAGAGCAGGGAGGATGGCTGCCATATGGCAAGCCAAGTGTAAAGGTCTCTCAAAGACCTTAGCACACCTTGAGTTCATAAGGCTGGAGGATGAACTCAACGAAGAAAGGATGGTTACTCCAGGTATACAGACAGGTCCTAGGATCGTGCATATTGACAGGGGGAGCAAATTCCAATGAGCAGTGATCAGAGATTTCAGACACAGGTATGTGGACACCCTTTCCCATTGATGCCAAAGGGGGAGAGATGTAGATAAAGGGAGAGATGCAGACAAAAGGGGAGCATGAGTTGTTGTCATAAATGACAAAGGGGGAGATTGTTGATGAAATTGTCATTGATGCCAACATGGACAAGGTCCTTGTACTCACAAGACTGGATCTTGATGCCACGACCTTGCTGAAGATGTTGAAGACCTTGCTGATGGCACTGAAGACCCTACCAATGATGATGAAAGCCTTGGTGATGATGCTAAAGCCCTTGTGGACTATGGAAAATCCCTTCATAGGTTGAAGAAACATTAATGACCCATAGTTGATTGCAGATGCTTAATTAACTGTCAAAGTTGGTTGAGAATTATGCAAAAGCACAAGCCTGAAAGTCTCCAGCAATGCGAGCATTCAATCTGCAACAAAATGGACTGTCATAGGAAACCAGAAGGTCTGAACTGGTTATCCTTTTGAGTATGAGAGGCCCACTTTCTTTGGATTTGAAATTTGAATATGTTACATGAGTCTTCTTTATGGCTTCCGTCTTCAAGCCTCAAAGTGACCAGATTAAACTGCAGATACAAATCTAGGACTGAAGCCTCTTATACATGTGTCTTGTTCTTCATTTAATGACTCAAGGGCATTCAGAAATGTGGTATACAGTGGAATCAAAGTGTTGGAATCGCTCTTAGAAGTTAGGCACACTCTTCATTTGACTAGAATATATTTCTGTTGGAGTTAACATTGGCTGTCAATAGTGATTTTGATGCTGATGCTTGAAGAAGTCCTGAAATGACCCTTTCTGAGTTCAATTTCCTGACTGGGTGCTCCAGTAAGATAGTCCAGATCCTCATCAATAGGCTTCAACGTGGAATGACTCTTCTGGACAGAGCTTCTAAGGCAGAAAAGAATTAAGGGACAGCTGAACAAAGGCATATTTGGTGACTGTTGTTGCCATATTTGCTTCATGAACAGTCCCTAAATAACCTCCGTGGATGATGTAGAATAATCCAAAATGCAAAATGCAAGATCGGCTCCAAATAAGTTTTCAACATCTTTCAAACAAGTTGGCTTCAAAAATAAGATATTTAAAATTAAAATATTGTATTTATAGCAAGGTCGGCCCAGTAAAAATGGTGGAAAACTAGTATATATACCCCTATCAATTCTCATTTGTTTGGGTGAATTTGGTGGAGCTCTGAGATCTTGTCTAAAGCAACCACAGCTAGACTGAAGAGAATTTCGGGGGTTAGCAACAGCAGCAAATCAGCTAAAGCAGCAGTTCGATTTTTTTTTAAAGCTTTTTAAGGCTCACAGTGGTGGTTAGGGCTGCTACAGCAGCTCATAAAGGTG
The DNA here is from genome assembly GCA_001517045.1 of Pseudotsuga menziesii. Taxonomy (NCBI): domain Eukaryota; kingdom Viridiplantae; phylum Streptophyta; class Pinopsida; order Pinales; family Pinaceae; genus Pseudotsuga; species Pseudotsuga menziesii. The sequence goes on along the minus strand of LPNX010810752.1, from coordinate 368,658 downwards.
CTTGAACAGTCCCGAATTGTTGATGAAGTTTGGTGACCAACAACAACAGTATCTTAAAGCTTTTTGGTGTATGAGGCGGCAGTTAAGGGTTCCAGTAAGTCTGCAAATGATCTGTACCAGCCAGCCAAAGGTCTGACCTTGCCCTAGAAGGGCTGTCGAAGTTTGTTCTAAGCCTGCTAAGGTCTGAACATGCCCTGGTAAGGCTTCCGTGGAGCTGTTGATGCCCTAGTAGGGATCCCATAACACTGATCAGGCCCTAGAGGGCTGCCAAAGCTTGTTCAAGGCGGACATCACCAGTTTTATCAATGATCAAGGCTGCCATTGTTTTTCTTAAGGACTGTCATCATCTACAAAAGGCTTAAACATTGGACAATGGGCTGCATTCAAACTTCAGAGGGTTCACCTCTTGGATAAAGTTTTCTTTTACAACATCTCTTGAAGTTGATCTTGTAAAGTGTGGTTTTATATAACTCTGATCTCGGTGAACTGAGCAGGAGGTTCCATCTCGGATCGTTGGGCAGCCATATGAACAGACCCGAAATTGGTGGTGGTAGCAAGGTTCATAATCTACAATATTCAGAAATACCACACAGTTCCTTGGATCTGAACGTGAAGGTCAGTTCACAGTGCTCTATAATCTCTTCCAGTAACAGAAAGACCTAACAACTGTAGCAGTTCTCATGGAGGGCAAGTCTAATGTCAAAGTTTGTAATGCCTTTCCCCACCGAAATTGATTGATACCCGAATTGAAGCAGTTGTGGGTGAGTTTGAATAGTCCAAGTCTTGTTGAAATCTGTATGTAAGGT
>LPNX010810752.1:330513-364696 GCA_001517045.1 Pseudotsuga menziesii | reverse complement strand
GGAGCACCTTGAAGTAAGTATATATCCTGTTGATCTGATTTTGATGGTATAAATCTGAAGTATACAACACAGTGCATGAGATATCTTGCACAAAAGGACTGATACGTAGGTGTTCAAGTTTGTGAAAGGAAACCATCCAAAGTATTGTTTGGATTCTTCTATGCTGTTAATTACAAGTATAAAGTCCTGATACTATTTTGCAAACATAGAGGACTCTTCAAGACTTGGATTTGGATTAACTGGGAAGTAGGGTTAAGCCCTTATGACATTTGTTGATCAGCTTTTTTTTAAGTTGATGCTTGAACTATTGACATACACCTGGTGATAAATGTTACAATAAGCAAATCTTTGATATGAGAAACGTATGAGTAGATCTCTTAATGTCTAGCATGAGTAGTAGTGATGCTTGATAACTTGATCAAGCTGTGAAAATGACAGTTTGACACCTACAGCAGTATGACAATGATGTGGTTGAGTAGCAGCAGTGAAGGATGATCAGCAGTCAACAAGATGAGGATCAGAGATTGAACAAGTTTGAAGACTAAAGGATCACAGTCCATAATGCTAAAGAGATATGTTTAACTTGACATGATCAGTGATATGTTTAGTATGCAGCCCAGATCTATTGAATGGACAAGCACGACATGACCAGTGAGCAGCAAAGATAATCAGCAGCGTTGATGTTGAGCACATGAGCAGTGATTTGGACAGTTGACAGTGGACAGTTCATAAGGCAGAGTGATGAGCAATGTTACAGCAGAGTTGATGTGATGAGCAGCATTGATGATGTGACAGAGATCTCTTGTGAGTATGGTAACACAAGTATACTGTATTGTAAAAGCAAGCTTGTCTTGCTTTTGAGGTTAGGATACCTCAAACCCTTCTTAGCAGGGTCTAAGAAAACCAGGCAGGATCCTGGATGCAGAGTAGGTGCTCTCCATATCAGTAGGTGCTGATTTTACCTAACGATTGTAGCCGAACCAAAACTAATATAAAAAGATTACAAATTTATATGGTGTGGTGTTCTTTTGTGTTATGGTCTTGATGATTTAAATGCTTATGCTATGTGAATGATGAAGTGAAATGAAATGATTATGAGATTAATGGAATGATGAATTGGTAGTTAATTGTGACAAGCTAAGAAAATCTGTAATATTGCTTTACACTGATTCACCCCCCCTCTCAGTGTCTAACAGCAGGTTGACTCGACAATGAAGTAGGTTTAGACTATTAGGGTTTAGGTTTCTAGGTCAACTTTTAGAAAAAAAGTGAATTCTAGTGAACATTTGACTAACCTATGCAATCCCACATTGACTCGGTCGAGTCGATAAGGACTCAACCAAGTTGACCAGTTTGGTACCTCGACTTGGCCGGTTTGGTTCCAAATCGGTCACCCAAATCGCCTCAAAGGCTGAGTCAACTCGAATGGGGGTCAACTCAGTCGACTCAATCAAGTTCAAGTCCAAGTCGACCAAGTTTTAAAACACTTATTTTAGCAAAGGTCTTATGTATCTTGGTTTTATCCGATAGTTACTAGAAGAACTGGGGATGGCTACTTGGGAAAATAGAGGCAAGAATCGATCTGTTGTTCAACATATGGCTATTTATTGGAGGATGTCTTACTCCAATGAAATCCATTCTAGGGGCCTAGTTTATTAGCACTCTCTAACCTACACTCCAAAAAGTGTCCTTAAAAGAATTAGAAAAGTGCTTTAGATTTCTTTGTTCAAGCAAATCCAGCTATGAGAAGACTCCTCTAGTTAAATGGCAATCTATTGCAAAACCAAAGAAAAAAGGAAGGTGGGGTATTAAAAATGTTCATATGATTAAGGATATCTTTAGCAGCCACAAATCTTTGGAGACTCGTGATTAAAGAAGGTTTATGGAAGTGAATTACAAAAAAGTTTGCTCTGTTTTGGATTGGATAAGGAATACGACAATCTCTATTGTAAACATGTCAAATCATTGAAAGATGATGAATTATTGGAGGTTTATGGGTCCACCACTTTATGATTCTTCAAGACCGAGTAGTGTTGTTTCCAAACCCTCCAGTGACAAATGTTTTGAAGAAGAAGTCAATAAATGCTTCCTGTCATTCATAGAGAAGAAAAAAAAGTCGGTATAGATCAGCTTGGGTCAGATTATTACACAGTTTGGAATGAAGAAGACTTGATCACTATAAAGATGGATATGGAAATCACAATTGATGATAATATGATGGCTCCTTCTTCTAGTGGCGCAAATGAGGAAGCTTGGACAAACCATTTTGCAAATACATTTAATGAAACTCCTCAAGATGCAGACCTATTTATGATCACCATATGCAAATATTTCAATACAATGAACAGTTGGATTCTGGAAGACTTCGAAAGCCCTATTCCTGATGAGATTTCTATGATCTATTCAGTCATGCATATCTAGTATCAAGGACAGTGAAGTATGTCATACAAAGAGTTCCTTTACGAACATTCAATGAATGGTGGGTATGGGTTTCCATTCCCAGCAGGGTTTCCCACGAAGTATTGCAGAAGTTGACCAGCCTTTTCTGCCCGATACTGGTGAGTTTTCAATGATGCATTTCACCAAAACCAAAACAGGTCTGTGTGCAGGTATAATATTCACATCTCATTTTCACGATATTTATTGTTTATCTTTTCACTTGAAATGTGAAGGTATGAATTTTGTGGTTGACAATTTCGGATCTTTAAAGATTATTGGGGATACTAACATGATTATTACAAAGATGAACAATATGCTTGCATATCCAAAAGAATGTTTAAATAGGCGAAGGGGCATATTACAGTTGGTACACCAAGGCTCTCAAAAAATTTGTCAAAGTTCACCTCTGCAAAATTTCAAAACCAATTTCGTGCAAATTTTTTCCTCAACACAGATATATGATGAAGACAATGTATATGTGAGCCCGGTATAGGCCTGGATAAATAAAGCTTGTGAAAACAATCCTTCTCCGTGGCATGAATTTCAAGGCTTCCAAATCCCCAAGCTCTTACATCGTTCAATCTTCCATTCGACAAAGATCTTGGTATGTACTCAACTTATCATTGATGAGATCTTGTATTGGATTATCTCTAAAGACAAAGAAAAAAGGTTGTGTATGAATGACCCACTCAGCTAACTACATTGGTGGTATAATTTCACTTAACCCTTCTTTGCTATCACAATAGGTGTAGGTAGGTTTAGTCTCATTTGAGTTTGGCATTTACTGCTACCCATGCATTGCATTTGTTGTTCTTTTATTTTCAGTTATTTGCATTCCTTTTTTAACAAGGCAAGACGAAAGTGTCTACCTCATGGTACTTTTAATGCCCTTGGATATTTGATATGTGTAGGTCTTCAGGTACCCAGAAGATTGGTAGGTTCTCAAGCACTCCCGAGAAGAGCACTTGTTTCGTAGTTGGATCCAGTGTTACGTTGTACCAATACCAAATTACTTTCAGATATCTACCCAAGGAGAGGGGTCGTTTTTCTTCTTCAGGGCTAGGATGGGGGTGTTATCTACACCTTTTGAGGGGTGGTTATGGCCCGACCCCTTGATTCTTCTTTTAGGAGTACTATGGCTTAGTGGCATTGTTGACTGCCTCATTTTAGGGCTTGTAGCTTTGAACATAGTGTTCGGGGCTCCTAGAGGCAAGTCTCTGGATCACATGACCCCTTGTTTAATCTTCACACAAGTGACAACGTTTCACTCAGAGGCACTTGCCTCTTCTTCCAGTTACCACAGGCACCCCTCTTGGCCTCCTTTCAACACAACGCCCTCTCTCCTTGATCCTAGCACTATGATGACATCATCCTGCTACCCAGGCCTTCAAGCATAATATGAGGGGTGGTGTTAAGGGTTTTTCAATACAATTGGGGTTAGATTCGAAAATGACATTCCCCCCTTCTCACTCCATCCTTCAAAGTGGGGCCATTTGTTCAATTTTAGCTATTTTTATCATTTTTTGGTAACTATGGGAGAAAATACCCCAAGTTACCCATGTCTTAGATTTTATATTATATTTCCACATTGACATTTTAGTGGCTTGTCAGCTTGCTTAATTGTAAAAAGTGAGTATGATACTATAAATAAAGCCTACTCACTCATTGTAGAAACATCTGACTTGGGATCAAATATGATACTTCTTTTTCTCTTATTATATGGATTTATGATGTGATGTGTCCCTCTTGAACAGGCTTCTTCTTTGGCTTGTGAAGTGAAATGTGGATGAATGTTAGGGTTTGTTTCTCATACATGTTGATGCTAAATGGTTGGATGAAACTCATGCACAAAGGTTACCTATTATTGTTTGCTCATCTTTGTTGAATCTTGGTAAGAATATCTCTATTTATGTTGAATGATGTCCTAATAGTGCATTCTATGTTGTTGATTAGGGTTTGATTATCAATATTTTGTCAATTTGCATGGTAGATGACGTTCTCATGGAGAAGTCTTCTTCAAAAAGGCCTTGGATCTCTACTTTTGCTAATTATTAGGCTCCTCCAACGAACACTAGGGGTCGGTTGTGGAAGGCCTAGCTTTGCAAACCTAGAGGAACTCTTCATGTAGGAACGTTAATCATCGATCCCTTCAAAAATTGTATCCGTCCTCTTGTCACAATTTTAATCAAAATTCATGCATTTTCGGTAGATTAAGACTAGCCTTAGGTCTACATTTTTATTCCAAAAAAGCCCTAAAAATATAACAAAATTAGAATATATATATATATATATTAAATTTTTTGTATTTCTGTGCCTTCCTAAAATTTCGGCCCTCCCTCATAAAAACTTGGCCTTCCATTTTAAACCATTAAAACCCTAAAGCAAAATAGCTGAAAGGCCCTAAAAACTAAAAATTTACAGCAGCATTCAACCAGCAATAAATGACTATACCAGCACCTCGAAATCCGTGCAAGACCTCGATTTGTGTGCCCAAACAGCAATACGGCCTCCACTACAACAGCTCCTCTAAATTCGTGCAGTGCCTCGTTTTGCATGCCTAGCAAATCCATACAGCGTGTACGGCCTCTACCTCGACTTGTGTGCCAATAAAGAAGTCCGACCTAGTTGATCCCTACAGTACGGCCTAGCTGATCCGTACAGTACAGCCCAAGAGATCCATACAGGACAACCCAGCAGTAAATGCTTCTTGGGAAACGTGCCTCTCCTTGGGATTCATGCCCTCTCCTTGAGAAATGTGCTCCCTCTGTCTCTGGAAAACAAAACTTGCAAAATGCTCACTCTTGGAAAATGTTTTCATTGTATTGCACACTACTGTAGGGTCTCTCTTATAACAAAGAAAGTGACTTTTCAACTTCCCCAGTTCCTAAATACAAAGGCCAAGATTTAATATTGCCTTTACATGATCAACAGTTTAGATACTTTACCTCCAAAATCAGTTACATTTAATTTTTAATAAAGTCACTTTTCACTTTATGAAATATGTGCACTTTAAAGTTTATTTCATAAAGTCACTTTATAAAAATAGAACAAGGAAATACTTTATAAAAAGTCACATTACATAAAAGTCAATTTTAAAACAACTTTATAAAACACCATTACAAAGTCAAGTAGCCTAGCTAGTGCATGGTCACTTCTGCATACAAGACAAAACTACGCGAAGTGCCTTCAGATCTAAAATAGCTAACAAGCAACAGTGCCTCTGTTTTATGACCTATTGCTAAGTTAATTTGTGTCCAAATAAAGTGAGATGCTGCTGGTTGGAAAGTACTCATGTTTAGGATTTTGTCTGCACCATTTTAATCATCTTACTCCTGCAATACAAAGGCTTATTTACAGCTGTTGTACGTCTGAATTATCTACTGTCGGTACTGCTACAAATGATCTGAAACAAAATCAATGCTTGAAATCTCATACTAATCTGAGTGCATAGGGATTGAATTGTTGCTAGAGTTACAGACTGTCATATTAAAATAGATTGATGTTGCAAATGTTGGCCTAATCTTCTAAAAATTGCTTATGTCAAAGCCTATATTATTTACTACAGCCGTCGCGACATTGGCCATATTATATAACGTCTGCAGTAAAACTAAATCATTACAAAGTGCTGTGTGTTACCAATGATTACTGTTATCTCACAAATTTGACATGATAAATATTGCATGCTGGCATGCTCAGATACCATTGATTGACAACACAGCTTCATTGCTGCAGTGATTTGCTAGGGTGCGACTGAGGTGACATTGGATCACAACTCCTTACATGTGCTTACTGGGCACTAGCCCTGCTAATTTGCTGGGTAACACATGGACATGGGTTCTTCCACAAAAAAGGGGAAGGCAAGGTCCCGGTATCTGCCTACTCTGTAGAAAGGCTAAGGAATCGTCTCTCTAAAGGAGGTTGTGGATGGGAATAATTTTGTATCTTTGGTATCATTTTCGACTTTTCTGTTATATTTTTGTTCTAGTTTATTTCAGATCTTCAGCTTTAGTTTATCTCTGGCACAATGAGATCTATTTATGAGTTATTCTTTCATAGGAGTCTATAAGGGAGGTATTTTTGAGAATATGTATAAGATGGACAGTTTTAGCTTGATAGGGGCATTTCCCAGGAGAATCTGATCTGAAATTGTTAAGCCATTTCTGTATACTTTGGTCCAATTATATTTCAGTGTCAGCCTGACACATTAAGAATGTAATGTTTATTCCTCCAAAATAAAAATGATACCTGCCAAAAATGTCCTATGGAAAATGTGACCAAAAGGAACGACAAAATAAGGTCTTGAAAAGGAATGATAGCTTATATTTTGCACATTGATCAGAAAATGCAACATACTACGATTATGTTTCTTGGCCAGTTCTGTTTTTTTTTTTTTTTTCAAAAATTTGTGAATAATATTTAACATTTTCCACAATTAATTTTTATATTTATACATTTGCATATAATTTTATCTGGCCAAAAGATATTCAAGTTTTCAACACAACAAGAAGGGGCTTTACCAATAGTTCTAGGACAACTACATATCAAAATATCAGGCATAAGTGTTGAATCCTTGTTACACCTTGGGTTGCATTTAGTTCTCCCTCCATCTAATTATGTAATTGCATATTATAATAATATATTCTATAATATTAATTTATAAATTCACTAGCTCATACTACAGATTATGTTTGTTGCCCAGTTCTGCTTTTTTTTTATTTCAAAGATTTGTAAATAATATTTAACATTATCCACAATGTATTTTTATGTTTATACATTTGCATATAATTTTCTCTGGCCAAAAGATATTCAAGTTTTCAATACAACAAGAAGGTGCTTTACCCATAGTTCTAGGAACAACTACAAATCAAAATATCAGGCATGAGTGATCACTTATAATAAGTGTTGAATCCTTGATACACCTTGGGTTGCATTTAGTTCTCCCTCCATCTAATTATGTATTTGCATATTTTAATAATATATTTCATAATATTCATTTATTAATTCATTAACTAGCGTTTAAATTGTTTGGGTGCAAAAAAATCATCTCTATCTGTTCCATGTAAAATGTTCACTATCATCATTAGCATCGCCAATTTCCATCTCACTATCTTTTTTCAAAAAACGCAATATCTTGGACTGATGCAAGACAAATCCCAACATCATTGCCACTTGGCCTACAAAACACCACCAGTTTAGATGATGTATACAAGACATTTGTTGATCCATTAACCTGTTGTATTTCTCCATGCAAGACAAGCAGTTCAACTTGATCTTCCACCATACCATTATGATGATGTATCAATGTTCCACCGAGTTTCTAAGATGTGGGATGCAGGGACGGGAAAATGTATCTAGAGGACAGGAGGAAGCAGCCCCCACATTCTAGGGAATGTTGGGTTCTCCACAAACGGAACACTGCCCAAAATACTAAAAAGAATTACATATATGACAATTAGAAAATAAATCATCGAAACCTTCAAATATTATACATAAGAATATAACATAATAACTTAGAAATCACAATTTTTGTATGTCTATTGGGTCTAGCGTGAGTGGTTGGGGGAATGGAGTGTTATCCTCCCCACCCAAGATCCATTCTCGTAAATGACATGTTGAGCTCATAAATGGTATATTGTTGTAATGGCTTTGAGCATTAGTGTTGACTTAGATTGTGCCCTAAAGAATCTAGGGCTTACCGTGCGTACCATTCTCAGAATGAAGGGAAGTACCCGAGGGGTTTCCTTAGGCATTTTAACTTGGAAAAAAATAACATTTCTAAGATTGACAAATCATCTATAGACTCACTATTGTATTTCTCGTTATATTTAAAAATTTGAAATTCAAAAGAGATAGATTCACAAAATACATCATGTGAAAATTCATAAAACGAAATACAATGATGCTAAAACGAAAATTGAGAACCTTAGAAACTAAAAGTCTCACTCCAATACATCAAAATTTAAATGTTTGAAGTCTAACAAAATACGATGATGCCAAACGGAAATTGAGAACCTTAGAAATTAAAACTCTCATTCCGATACATCAAAATTGAATTGTTTAAAGTCTAAAGAGTCGAGCCTTCCAAAGCAAAAGCAAAATAAAAGTAGAAGTAACCATTCAAATGACAAATGAACATCACTACTCAAGGTGATATCCCAATAGTCTCCCGAAAAAGTTGTTACACAAAGGAACCAAGATAAAACATGGCAATGTCACTATTTGAATCAAAAGCATCCACATTCTCAATCATGCTCAATGGCACACAAACCAACCCGAGTTGTGCCTCATTAAGCCCTTCCTCTTCATGTACATGTCCAAAATCCTCTAGATCAACTTCCCATCATGTTATTGGTCCCTTTGAATACTCGAGTTTCTTCCTATGCTCAAGACTTAGGGCACTATGCATAACAACTAGCTTTTCCACTCTTTTAGAGGTAAGTTTGTTCCTCTGGATAAAATGGATGAAGCAATGTGGGGACCAATTCCTCTTCGCTACAAGGGAAGAAGCAAAATCTTAAACAAGTGAATGGCAAGATGTTTGAGCTCTAGAGCTCCATCCACATGCATCCTCCACCAAGTCATCCTATCCTAAATCAACACAATCTGCCCGAGCATCAATCTAGTTGAAGGGCCCACTAAGACTTGTAAACTAACTACATTGTTTGTGAAGTTTTGCCCCAATCCTCCTCATTTTATATCTCTGCAATTGCATCTCAAAACCCATTATTTACCTGAGAATCATTTTAGGAAGGACTTTTCTAAGTATATCCACATTTTATTTTGGGTTAAGTGTGTGCTAACATGTGCAAAGGTGTGTTCATGGGGTCAAATCTGGTTCATATAGAACTCTAATAAGGGGTCCCTTTGGTGAGAGGCCACTTTGACACGACCCAACATGCTATCAAAGGTCTAATATATTTCTCCAAGACAAGGAGCATATGAAACAGTATAATGAATGGGATCCATAATAGGAGCTAGGAATGACACCAAAAAGCTACAATATGCCCACCAATCATTGTTCGACACATGATATTGATAAAATTGTCATTGATGCCAACATGGACTTGAAGTGGCCCCACAGGATGTCATTGATGCCACCAAGTCTCACCTGTAGTTGCTTGAACCCTTACAGAGTGGGTTTGCAACTTGCAATTCCTTGGATCCCTGACAGAGTAGGTTTGTGACTTGAAATACCTTGTACCCAGTTGACAAGGTCCCTGTACCCACAAGCTTGGATCTTGATGCCACCACCTTGCTGAAGATATTGAAGACCTTGGAGATGGTCCCAAAGCGCTGGTAGACGCTAGAGAATCCCTAAATGGCCTGGAGAAGCATTAATGACCCATTCTGTGGTCATTTATGCTCTGATGGTGTCATGGTACCCCAGAAGAAGGCCCAACTACCCCACATGTGATATCTTGACCCCTGGAGGTCTCCTGAGGTGGTTGAAGAAGCCTATGAAGCCTCTTGCTTGATGAGGAAGCCTTGAAGAAGTCCTTGGACCCACATTTGATGGCTTTGTCTCCTTAAAGGTGAGGATGTGATCATTAATTGCTTGATGAAGACTTGGGGACCCTTGATGAAGACCTTGATACTCTTGATGAGGTCATGGAGTCCTTGGAGGTGGGCATATGACCTTGTATATGGTAGTTTGTCCTTGGTTCCTTGATGAAGCCCTAGTGGCTCGATGCAACCTTTGATGGTAAGATGGAGGACACCCTTGCTTATGATGGCATACAACTAACCCTAATATTGATCACTTTTGAAGATGACTTTAAATGGTATGGGTTGAAAACAAATTAAAATTAGAAATACTCACCATGAAGTCGGCTCCAAACAAAAAAAGAATTAAATTAAAAATAAAATTATTTTTAATTACAAGTCGGCACAAAATTATGGTAGAAAACCAGTATAAATACCCCATCGAGTTTTTTTTTTGTGAACAATTTCGTGGAGTACTTTTAGCTCTGTGATTTTTCGTTTGACTGAGAGGCTGGACTGAGGCAACAAAGGAGCAGTGTCTGCAATTTTTTACAAACCCGAAATTGCAGAAAAAGGGTTACAGCAGCAGAGAAGAAGTACAGACCTGAATTTTTGCACCATTGTTTTTTTGATATCTGGGAAACCAATAAATGGATATGGAGTAGATTGGAGCTCTCATCTTCGGGGTAGAGGAGTAGTAACGCAACAGCTAATAGTCTTAAGTTTGATCTCTTTTAATTTCTGGGCATGTGACAGCCACAGTAAAAGATGAGACTGAGGAAATTTGGGACTGATATAGCAGCAAGGAGATGAACTTTTGAAGATTTTTTGGGACTAAACAGCGGTCTATTTCTTCCTCTTTTTGCAGACCTAATTGTCTTGCTTGGGGCCTTTCTCAGCACTTTAAAACATCCTTGATTTCTTCCACAAAGACACAATTTTTGTAGCCCTAATTTTGGAAAAGAGGGTTACAGCAGGAGTAATTTTGGGTTTATTTGCAACAGCCAAGTGACTGATATTTTAGGTGAAGAAGCAGTTCATTTTTAATGAATGAGATCCATAATAGGGGCTAGGAATGACACCAAAAAGCTACAATATGCCCACCAATCATTGTCCGACACATGAAGCCTAACCTTCTTCCACCCTGCCTTGATCTCGGGGTCTGCCTGCCTGGGGATCTCGGGGGCTAGTTCCGCACGTGTTTCTGACGTGTTTGCTTGTGGTGCCGCCCTTGTTCCCACCCTTGTACCTGCTCCTAGCCTGGCTCCTGCTAGGTAGGAAGAAAACAAGCATCAAGAGGCATGCATCAAGTTAGCCAAAGTATGTCCTGGATTCTGACCACCTAAGTCCATTCTAAACTCACATCCCCAAAGTCTGTCCTGGATTCTGACCACCTAGTCCATTCTAAACTCACAACCAAGGAGAACAATAGCAATTACACCCCCAACATCCTCTCCAATAAGAGAATCGCTAGCATATCTAGTATTTGTGGGCTTGATGAATTCCTTCCTCATGCAAGCCTTGTACATGTCTAACAAAATGTGATGATTGTGGATAAACATCAACACATCTTTAGCAATTGTCACCGAGTCTAATACCACTAAATTTGCCAACATTCTTCAGTGCATTGTTCAATGCATGCACAAAACAAGATATCTAATAAATATGTCTATATTTGCTATAAATAAGTAACTCAAGCAATCTAAAAACTATTGATGCATTTGTCACAATTTGCACCAATTCCGACCCCAAATCCTAAATAGCATCTCAAAGAAGCTCAAATTGGAAAAATGCATCCTTGCATTTCAAAACAATCAATGGCTCTAAGAAGAAGGGATCTGCTATGGATGTCACTATGACGTCGGTAACTAGGCGCTTACTAATGGTATTCCAACTATACTTAACAATAGAGCATCCCACCCTCACCCATGTATCTCACAAATACTCCTACACATTAATATTTGCCTTTCTGAAATTGTTGTTATTAGTTTATGTTCACTAGGAGTAGGGAGCACATTTGAGGTTCCAATTGCAGTAATTGATCCTTAAAATAAGGAGCTTGGGTGACATGGAAGGGAATTCCTTTTTGCCTATTTTCCAACGGCATCATATGTATTCTCGCAAGAGGATCATTGTGAGCAGGGATGTCCAGTTTGATGAGGACAGAGCCTTGTGAAGATCTATGGACTTACCAGCAACGGAGCAGCTAGCACAAGACTCGGGGTCACATTGGAGGAGCCATTGGTACAGGTACAGGTACAGAGCATAAGTTCTAGTAGTTAGAGGGAGTCAAGTGGACAGGGTCCTTCAATCATTGACTTGGAGGATGAGCTGCAGCAGGAGACGGATATCCAGTAGTCGCAGCAGGGAGACACTACGCCACGGCCTAATTGGTTTAGGTCCACAGTTCAGGATTCTAGGCAGGTGACTCTTCCACAGAGCTCCATGAGATGGAGCAAACCACCAGAGAGACTTAGCTATATGGCAACTCTGAACCTTTCAGTTTCGAGGCGGTTGCACAACATGACGTGTGGGAGGAGGCCATGGCTGAGGAGTATGACTCAATCATGAAGAATCAGGTATTGGAGGTTGTGCCTAGGCCAAAAGGTAAAAAGGTGGTGAGATCCAGATGGATCTACAAGGTGAAGCATGCAGCAGACGGAAGCATGGAGAAGTACAAGGCACACTTCATGGCAAAGGGGTTTTCACAGAAGGAGGGTATTGACTATGAGGAGACCTTTGCCCCTGTTGCTAGGTATTCTTCTATTCAGATCATTATCTCATTAGCAGCAGAGATAGGTTGGCGAGTTCATCAGATGGACGTCAAGACTGCCTTCCTCAATGGAGTTATACAAGAGGAGGTATTCATTGAGCGGCTCGAGTGGTTTGATGTGGAGAAAAAGGAGACACATGTATGCAAGTTGCAGAGAGCTCTTTATGGGCTCAAGCAGGCACCTCACCTGTGGTACTCAAGGATTGGCAGCTATCTACGAGAAATGGGCTTCCAACGGAGTGAGGCGGACCACAACCTGTACTTCTTGTCAGGTGAGGCGCCTCTCATACTGGTACTATATGTAGATGATCTCTTTCTTACAGATCACCTACATGTCCATACCTCTAGTTTCCAACTGGAGGATGATTAATGCATCATGGTAAGACGAATTTGATCCTACATTGTATCGCCAGCTTATTGGACCGCTCATGTATCTGGCCAACACACAGCCAGACATTAGCTTTGCAGTCAACACTTTGAGCCAGTTTGGTGGACCCTCGAAGAGTACATTAGACAGCTGCAAAGCACGTGCTTCGCCACATCAGAGGTATAGTGGAGTACGGGTCGGTTTATGAACGTAGGGGGATTTAGCAGGCTTATCAGGCAAGATGTGTAGAGGACCGAAAGAGCACTTCAAGTTGTTGCTTCAGCATTGGATCAGAGGTTGTCTCTTGGCTCAGCAGGAAGCAAAAGTCAGTTGCATTGAGCTCGGGAGAGGCTGAGTACATGGCAGCCAATTTGGCTGCTTGTGAGGGAATGTGGTTGAGGAAGTTGGTTTCAAGGTTGTTCGAGTGTGAGCTAGAGGCTACAATAGTTCACTGTGACAATCAGAGTGGCATCAGGCTATCTGAAAAATCCAGTGTTCCATGACCGAATCAAACACATAGACATTCGGTACCACTTCTTGAGAGACCGTGTACAGAGAGGAACCATTCGGTTAGAGTACATTCAGGCAGATGAGCAGGGAGCGGGCATTTTCACTAAGGCACTTTGCAGACACAATTTTGTGAGTTTAGAGACAAGTTGGGGTTGCTACCGAATATTTTCTTGGTTGAGAGGGGGTGTTAGAAAGTGGTAACAAGGAAGGTCTTCTAGCATTGCATGTGTCCTTGCATGCTAAGAAGACATTAATGAGGAAGCCAAATGTATTAATGTGATTTTCCTAAGTTTAGACTTAGGAAAATACATTAATTAATCTAATTTGATTTTGACTTAATGGAATCACTTTTATAAAGTGAAAAGCGAAATAATTTAAGTGATGGATAGTCTAATCTTGGCCATCATTGAAGGATCACATCCATTGATCCATAGTGAGGGTTAGGGTTTTCGCTTGGCCATTGAGTTACAAGAAGATTTGTTGGAGAGGACACACACAGGAGAGATACAGACAAGCGGAGAAGTTTTGCAGAGAAGATGGAGGAGCACTCACCAGAAAGATTCGCCAACAGATCAGGTAGAGAGCAAGGTCGTGCACTCCCACGCAGCGGAGGCCTTACAACTTGGCAGAGGAAGTAGTACCAGTGTTACAAATATCGGGAATATATCGCCAATATCGCGATACGATCTCCTTGGCAATATTATCGGTAAAAAAGGGGATAAACATTGACGATTTTTGCTAAGTAAAATTCACGATTTTTTCACAATAAAATCTCGATTTTTTCAGTAAAAATCGCTAGTCGATAGGGTAGCATCACAGGTCCGTCGAGGGTTTAAAAAACAATTTTTGGGGTGTTTTTAATCTTTTTCCAATCTGCTACATGTAGTGTTTGGACTCCGAAGGTTTGTGTTCACCGTTAGTAGTTGCAGTGTGTAGAAGAACTAAGAAGTAGATCTACGTGGAGGAAGAAGCAGATCCGCGTGGAGGTATGTTACTATTTTTTAAAATTACAGTTTAAACATTAAAATTTTAATTTACGGTGGCACGTGGGTAAACGTCGACGGACTGTGGGTAAACGCCAACGGACTGTGGTCGGCGGACTATATAATATATATACTATATATTATGTATATTATATAATATATATTATATAGTATATAGTATATTTTATATTAAATATATACTATATAATATATATTATATTTAATATTAAATATATACTATATAATACAGTATACTATACATTAAAACATTTATAGTTTACTGATAAATTAAAATTTTAATATATTTTTTTTCGAAGAGAAAAAAAGTTGATTTTTATTAATCATGATTTGCATACTAAAAATATAGTATGTGTTCTATTACTGCTATAAGCAACTTTACATACATGTTCTTACATCTATTCTAATGTAACTATTCCTCCCTTCTGGGATCTGAAGAGACCAGACTAGTCCTAGAAACACTGTCTTAATGGCTGAAAAAAACCATGTAGGCCTGCTTCCTGAAACAAAAACTGTACCATTCATCAAACTGTACATAGACTGATCAGCCGAAAATTGTTTCCATCCTGTGCATGATAATTGTTGTGAGCTATGCTTTCAAAAAAATTATATGTTTCGAATTTACAGAAGATTTTAAAGTGACGGGTTTATAAAAGGCTTGTGCGGATATTCCGTGGCCTTGGAATCCTGTGTTTCCAAAATTTTCCATTCACCACATTGCAATGTCAGACCCTTCTTCGAGGGCTTGTCCGCCTCCTTATTTCGCTCCCTGTAGACATGAGTGAAATTCAAAGAATGAGAAAGAATGGGTTGTCTCTTCATATAATGCATCTAGAGAAGCAATTCTACATTTCTGTATCTTATTCATCCCGTTTATAACCACCATTGAGTCACCATAAACTTGTAACTGTCTGCAATTTCTTTCAATGGCAAAACAGAGAAGTAATTTCAATGTCATGAGTTCTGCATAGTTGTTGGTTCCAGTTCCCAGGCCCAAAGAAATTTGAAAATAATGACTCTGGTTTAGATATAAGCATGCACCTCCTCCACATGTCGAGTTTTGGGAGGCGCCATCGAAAAAGGCCCAAGGTGTGTTTCTGTTCACTAGTTCAAGGGCTACAATTCTTGGTGGAGGTGTGTTTTTTGCTTGGGGAAAGTATGAGATTATATCCATTCCCCTTCTTAAATTAAAATTTTAATATATATATAAATTAAAATTAACATTTACAGCATGATTGTATTTTTTTTTTTTTTAATTTTATTTAAAAATTAATATATTATATTAAGTTTAACTTTAGAAATGTAGAATGGTAAAATAATTTTCTGTATCTCTGATTTGCAATGAAATTCACTAAACCTTTTTTTATGTTACAGGTTTTGAAATTTCAAGCTAATTTCCATATTGCAAAGCTACAAGCATGCCGAAGACTTTGGATCCATTCTGGGAGTATGCAGAACCGGTTGATCCACATAATCGACAAAAAAGCTTAGATGCAATATGTGTGGGAAGGAGATGACAGGGGGGATAAGTAGGCTCAAATACCACCTCGCACAATTTGCAGGGCATGAAGTGGATATTTGTCAAAACTCCACTCCTAAAATACTTCATAGTGCCAAACTTGCAATTGAAGGTGGCAAGAGGAAAGATGAAAGGGAAGCTTTGAGGCAGGAACTTGGCATGAGAGCACCATTAGGATCCGGGGCAGTCGAACACACTTTAGGGGGAGTGGGGAGTGAAACCTTATCCTCATCTTCCACCATGCCTTCAACGACACATTTTATTTCTCACTTTTTGTCAAGTTCTGATCCTAGTTGACAACCAGGCAAAAGTCATTGTACAAGATAAAAGAGAAAAAGGAAGCAGATAAACTTGTGGGTTGATGTCTTTTCTGGAGTGATATTCCATTCCACTTTGCAAGGAACCCATTCTACATGCCTATGTTCGAAGCTATTGTTGTTGTTGGGTCGGGGAATAAGCCCCCCACTTATGAGGAGTTGAGAGGGACCATCCTTAATGATGAAAAGGTGAATTGCACTTCTAGGTTGGAGGAGCTTCGACGTTCATGGGAGGCCTCAGGGTGCACCGTGATGTCAAATGGTTGGAGTGATAAGAAGGGTAGGACCCTTCTCAACTTCTTCGTTCATTGTCCTCTAGGCATAATGCTTATAAAATCCATGGATGCATGTGCAAAAGTCAAAGATGCAGCATTACTATGTCAGTTGTTGGATGAGTTCATTCAAGAGATAGGTCTACAACATGTTATCCAAGTTGTAACGAACAATGCTGTGAATTATGTGGTAACTAGTAGGATGCTTATGGACAGGCATCCTACTTTGTTTTGGACACCTTGTGCAACACATTGTATTGACTTGATCTTAGGGATATGGGGAAGATCTAGTTTATCAAAGATGTCATTCATTCAGCAAGAAGCGTCACCAAATTTATATACAATCATGCTTTTGTGCTACTTAGCTTGATGAGGAAGTTCACTCATGATAGGGAGTTGGTCTGTCCTGCCATCACTCGCTTTGCCACTTGTTTCATCTCTATTCAGTCTCTCCTTACTTCTATGTGAGACTTGCAAACTATGTTCCTTTCAGCTGAGTGGCGTGTTTTATCGATTAGCACTAAACCGGAGGGACATGACATATTCAGGCTAGTGTCATACCAGGAGAGCTTCTGGGATGGGGTGAAGGAGGTGTGTACTGTATGTGAACCTTTGGTAAGGGTTCTACACTTGGTTGATGGAGACAAGCCCCAATGGGCTACTTGTATGAGGCCGTGGACAAGGCCAAAGAGGCCATTCATGCCTGCTATGAGGACAAGGGGTACGAGGGGCAAGCAGAACAACAATTGATATGGGAGGTGATTGATCAGCGATGGAACAAAACACTTCATCGCCCCCTTCATGTTGCAGGCCTATTCCTCAACCCCCCATTCTCTTACTCATGTGGCTTCAACTTTGATGCAGAGGTAATGGATGGGTTCTTGGGGTGTGTCCAGGGGATGGTGCCAAGTGCAGCTGACCGTTCAAAGATTTCCAGAGAGTTGGAAGTCTATAGGAGGGCCATGGGAACATTTGGCTTTGATATGGCTATTAATGACAGGAAGAACATAATGCCAAGTAAGTTTCACTTTGTTTCACAATTTAATTTCATTACTTTCTTTGTTTTAAATTTCAAATTTTCAATGTCTTCTCTTATGTTTCTCCAATTCATTGTAGATACTTAGTGGGAAACCTATGGCAAACGAGTACTCCATCTCCAAAAGCTTGTTGTTCAGATCCTAAGCCAAACATGTAGTTCTTCTGGTTGTGAGCGCAAGAAGGTTTGAGAATTTGAAATTAAATTCTAAATTCATTATAACTTGTAATTTATGTCCCATGGGTAATTTATGTATTCTAAATTCTAATTGGATAAATTTATGGTCATCATACAGGTTTTACATCCAACGCCTGAATGATCTAGTGTACATCTTCTACTACATCAGTTTCCAGGCACTTTTAGAGGATGACATAGTCCACCACAACCCCCACAAGCGCCTAGGATTTCTAGCTCTAGAGGCAGAGCCATTACTAGAGCGATTACCTTTACCCGTAAAAGGGGTAGAGGGAATCCATAGTTTACTTTATTTAGTTGATTTCATTGCATATGAGATACATTCTACATTGATTGTGTTTTTTTGGTGATTCATGAGTCGAGGATTCAAGATCCAAGACATTATTCATCTTTTATGTGTGATGTATCACTAGACGTCTTATACATCTTATATATCGGTTTTATTTCCATATTCATGTAGCAATGTGTTTATTTGATGCTCTTGTTGCTTTAGATGTTTAAAAAATTGAAAAAAAAAGAATGTTTATGTATTTTTAAAAGTTGTTGATATATTCTCGATGTTTGCAGAGATTTTCACCGATAAATCCGATAATTTCTTTTTGGACCCTCAGCGATACATTCACAAACACAATATTTCTAACATTGAGTAGTACAACCGTATGAATTCTGCACAAATGACGCCGGGACCGTACGGATCTGCACAAATGACGCCAAGACCGTACGGATCCATACAACTGACGCACGAAGGTCGTACTGCTGATGCAAGAGGTCGTACAGCAACGCAGGGGTCGTACCGTGTTTGTTGGGTTTGCTGAGTGAAGTGCAGAGGTTATGTTCGCCAAGTTGGGTGAATTTATCTGTTGGATTGTAATTGCTCCATATCTTCTTAATAAAAAATTCATATCTAGTTGTTGCACTGGTTTTCCCATCTTGGGTTTTATCCATGGGTTTCCATACCCAAAACACGGTGTCTATATTTAAGTGATTGTTATTAATGTTTCTCAGTATTTACTTTCCGCTACAATACTAGTAAATGAAATTTATGTGTGGTTATCAGTAAACATTAAATATATTGTTTAGCCCTAGTTTGAATTTTAAAGGAAAATTTACAACAACAACAAAGGAAAAATCATGGACATTAAACAAAGTATTTTTGGGGGAACTTAAAACATCTAGTTGGGATTCAGCATTCACAGGCACCTTTAATTTTATCAAAGTTTAAACATATCCATTTCTCAAGTGGCTTAATTAAATTGTTGCAAGTGTTCACTAGTTGGAATTGTTTGCTAACAGCTGTTGAGATCCAATTCAAGAAGGTTTTAAACAAAGTAGGCTGTAGCTAGGAATCAACCTTCAATAGAGCATTTGGCCAAGCCCAAGACAAGAGTAGTAGCAACTAACTAGCACATTGCATAACTCACAGTCGATGAACACTGATAGGAATGTCATCCACAAATGTTAGGGTTGGGTTTCCCCATGAACTTTTCCTTCGAAAAAAGTATGGCACACTGCAAAAACAATTATGACTAATGGAGTAGCCTGCCAACTTTAGCAGAGTTCAATATAAAAGCTTTTCAACAAAATATATTTTTTGGGAACTTTCAAAATCTAGTTGGAATTCAACATTCACAAGCACCTTTAAACAATATAGGCAAGTGGGGACAGCTACCGCAAGGCAAGAATTAGAACTAGAAGAAGAACCCAGCCCGATAGGAGGGGCTTTTTGTTGAGCTACGTGAGGCCCCATCTCGGGCCCTTTAGTCAGGTAATCCACCCATATGATACCAATGAGAAGAGCCCTTATTTCCGTTTATTCAACCATGTCCAGATTAACCGACTCCCTTCCCATCGGTTAACTCGGTTCTGTGTACCCGTTCCTAACTCTGGCGTGATAGTGACGACTTCGATCGCCCACTCCTCTATTCTGTACAGGCTGTTAGGCAGGCCAATTTATGCGTTTATTTCCCTTTTGAAAGCTCTATCTTTAACCATTCCCACCATATCTGTCTTCCATAGAGGTTTCGGAATCATGTTCACACGTCACCAAATATATGTCCAAGTCAATTCTTCCAATTCACTGACTCGATTCAATACCAATTTGAGATAGCTTTATTTGCAAGTATTATAAAGTTCTGGGTCGAATAGATCCGCCACCCACGGGCAGGGATAATGGGAGTCATGCTTGTTCTCTGCTAACATGTGAGCTCACGATGTAAAATGGATGGTTCTGTTCTTCACTTTAGGTCAAGCCTTTCAAGGTTGTGTGTGTGATAGAATAGAAGTGCTTCCACCTAAATGTAATTACGTTTCTCTCCCCAAGCGGGTCCCATCAGTACTGACAAGAGATTAACAAAAAGAGAATAGGATCGCCAGAATCTCATATAGAATATAAAGATCTAATTAATTCTATCTTTATATAAGTAATTACGAATGACTCATATCATGTAAAGACACAGAGATACTATAGAGAAACTCCAAAGATATCCGTGAGGCATCGCTTCTAAAGAAGTGATTTCTTCTACTTATTATTTTATTTCATTTATTCAAGAAGATAAGAGAAGCCCTTTCTTTTTTCCACGGCTTCTATTTCTTCCCCTCAATAGGTCACTTGACTAAGTGTTTAATAAACGTAAGTTTGTCATTTTGGTAATTAGGCTTACGACCATTTTTAAGTCCTTTTTTAATGACTCATTTTGGATACTCGAGATATAATAGGGAAAACACCATAGAACACGTTCTTAATCCCTAAAAATAGCAGGGGAGGGGGCTAAATAAGGAGATATATGGAGGGATATAACTTAGCTAACGACCTTGCCCTCCTTGCCCTACTGCATTATATTAAATTTGCGTGAATTAGGCCTTAGTTAAACTTGCTTAACGATGATCATCGAGACACAGGGCGGAGTAGCTGGCTACCGAACGGATTTGTATGAGGAGTGAATTGCCATGGATAATTAGTATACTTTTAAGTCCTCCGTGGACTACTTTAGATGGGATCCGCTTCCAGGCCATAAGGCAAGAAATAACTTCACTATTACATGACGGCAACCATCATGACTAACTCTATTCTGAAGGAAAATTCCATTGGCAACCTAGCTACAACTAGGACTAGCAATATTGGTTGGGTTGGCCACTTCATAGCGGGCGATACCTTCTCCTTATTTCGATCCAACATCATAAACCACACCCTTTCGAAGATAACAACTTCTTATTGGTAACAAAGCCACTGTTTTTAGCAGGCACCTACTGCCTACACGTTGGTGCTCACTACTTAGGAGCTGGAGCGAAGGATTGAGGGAAAGAAGGCTTGCTCTTAAGTCTTTTTACCTGCCTTTCATTATCTCTGCTTGCTTCTAGCTCTTCTTGATGACCTTCTAGCTCTGTCTGCAAGGCTATTACCACCTCGACAAGTACTTCATAAAGAACTGGCTATGCGAAATACTTATTGAAGAAGAAATCTTTTCGGACAATACAATTAAGGCAAAACCAAAAAGAGAAAAGCTATTCTGGAGTCATTGGTTATAAATAAGTAACCCCCAATCAATTAAGGCGAAGAATCCCATAATCATCCCATCAAAGATCAGACGAAGCCAATATCTCATTTTGTTTGGAGGTACTAAACTTACCCATCCAAGGCTTGGCGTGCTATTAGGCAAAGTGTGAAATGGAAGCACTTACTTCTCAATCTATCCATATGGGCTAAAGTGTTGTTAATATTGATTGGCACCTACTTCAAGTAGAAGATGGCATTGTTCATATTCATGGTCCTTATGAATTCATTAATGGCGGGGGAAATGGATTAGCGGAATGATGGTACAATAGTCAATTTGCATGCGAATAATGTTGTAGCCGTATTAATACGTGATGGCTTGATGGTAAAGTTCTACTTTATGGCCCTTACTATAAGAACTATGTATGCTCTCTTTCATTGCACTAGTGGTATATCATTTGGGTTTGGCATTGCTTGGAAAAAATGGAAAGTCCTATGCCGACAACCTTCGAGAGCCCTGGCTAATCAGTGGAAGGCGAAGCCGATCTCTGTTGCCTGCATGATTTTATCTGTGCCTATCCTAAACGCTCATATCTCGCCCGTCGTGCACCATTATTCATTTCATTAAGGAAAAGTGAAGTTGATTGGATCTCATTGTATGAGGCGTTGCCCCACTCAGGGCAGACTTGACCTACCTAGATTATTGGATGGACCCACCCGCTTACAGTAGGGTATTGGCAAAACGGTTGCAGCCTTGTTTCTCACAGGAAATGCATAGTGATTGGCTCCACTATATCATAGATAGAGCAAATCGATTGTATTATCATTGTAATAACACACACACTATGGAACATTTTGAATCTAATTGAACGGAAAAGGCTCAAGGAAATAGAGTGGTTGGCTTCAGTATATTATGTAATAATACCCACCATGGGCACTATGGATGGTAAGACATGACCCGATCCCATTCCGACCTCGACTCGAGGTTGAAAGTACAATCTCTATTATGGATGATGGTATGATCAAAATTGCTTTTCTTCGGAATGAATTCACATCCCAAAAGCACCAGTTCGAACTACCCAGTCAGGTGTGCCTTGCCTTATACTTTCCGTTTTATTACTTGTGCGAAGGGAGCATTCTTCCTTCGTGACAAGACCAATGGGAGTGGAGCACAATCAATTTAGATGAGCGCCTTTCTGTATCTAGGGAATATGGAGAAAGGCCAATCCTATCTATAGTCTCCCTGTGGCTGCTCCTTTCCTCTCCAGTAAATTTTCCTTACATATTCATTGATCAAGTGGCTTAATTAAATTATTGCAAATGTTCACTAGTTGGAATTGTCTACTAACAGCTACAGAGCTCCAACTCAAGAAAGTTTTCAACAAAGTAGACATATTTTAAACGTAGTTGGAAATCAACCTAGCCCAAGACAAGAGTAGTAGCAACTAACTAGCACACCGCGTAACTTGCGGTTAGTGAACACTACTAATGATCAAATGACAGGTGGACTCTTATTCTACTAAAGTTGTTATACTATTTAAGAATGGTTTTGATGGGTCGACTCTTATTTTACAAGACATTGTAATGCTATTTAAGAATGGTTTAGACAGATGGGCTCTTATTTTATAGAGGTTGTTATGCTATTTAAAAATGGTTTTACTATTTTAGGTACCTGAGTTGAAACACAAGTACACATTCACATTCTTTGATAAATATTCTACAATCTACTTCAATACTTACCTCTAATGCTCATGTTTAGAAGAATTCTTCAAGAGTTTCCCTAATTCTCTACCCATCTTAGGATAAACATTTATTTTAGAAAATTTTGGGAATGGCATGAAACTTAGCAAAAACACAATTTAACAATAAAAAATTTCAAGCTCTCAAATTAGACTAACGAAGGAACCTCTCACGTGAATTTTTTTATCATTGCTAATCTATAGCTCACCTGTTCATTTCATTTTGTCGACAATTCAAGCTAGGAATCATCTTTATTTCCAAGAGTGTACACTTTGGCATTCCACAATCATACATGTACAAATCCTTTCCTAGCAATCAAGCTCATGCCATATGGAACCTTTTAGTGACTCTTTTGAGGAAAAATGCATGTTGCAAAACGATGAAGAAGAATCTCCACGAATCTAGGATTTAGAGATTGAACTCCATCCCACCCATAAGATAGGTGTTATTCTAAGACCTATCGACATAAATCCAAGAAAAGAGATAGATGGAATGGATTTCTTGTTATCCACACAGATCACAAAAATGGTTTTGGGAGCTTGCGGATTTGAACTAGAGAATACACTTGTGGTCAAGAAGACAACAAAGCAGGTAGAAATAGAGTGCAGAGCTCTCTAACAGAAATGCAAACCACAGCAAAAAAAAGTTAACAAAACCCTAGATTGAAGAATAGAACACTTGCCTTGAATAATAGCTCAATAACACTATCAAGACATGGATTATCTACATATATCATCTCCTTAAACGAAAACTTGATCCAAAAGATAGCTTGTGACAAAAAAAATCACATAATTTGCATACTTCAAAAAAGAAGCAGTGGGAGATTTACCTTTGGTTAAAGATGATCCACGTGTGCATAGGAAGAAAAAAGATCACATAATTTACAAACTTCAAAAGAGAAGCAGTGGGAGATTTACCTTTGGTTGAAGATGATCCACGTGTGCAAGAGAAAGTACCTATAGAAGAAATAGCAATCTCATATGGAGGGAGGCATTGGATGAAGAAAAAAAACGAAGAATTCTTCGAACTTTCATTGGTGAACACCTTTGATGTAGAAATCTTGTCAAAATCATCACCTAAATCTTGTTGAATTTTTGTACCTAGGGAATTGTTCCCTTAGTGACTTTGTGCCCTGGTCACTAAAATGGGACAAATGACATGACCCTTGTATTAATTACTTGAGATGAGTAATTAATTCACTTTAGATAATAAAATGACTTTTTCTATAAATTTAAGTGTGATTGAGAGAGAAAATATTTAATGGAGGGAAAAGTGATTTTTCTCATCCATTGATGAGAAAACACTAGATTAAAGGCGGGCCCTTGATCTAGTGTCCTTTCAGCTACCCCAAGAAGTGGAAATGAAAAGACAAGGGAAAAAGATTAAAAGGCACTTCATTCCTCATTTGCTCTCACCCCAAGAGAGTTGGAGAGGACTCTACCTTTATGACCAGTGAAGTTGAGAGTGAAGTTGAGTCTGAGAGAGAAATAGCTGGCATGAATTCCAAGAAGCTGAGATAGCTCAAATTCCAACCATACAACAGTTAATGCTGGCACAATTTTCAGAGTGATTCTGGCACAAAAATTGAGGTACTCTTTAGGAGCTTCCGATAGCACGAAATTTTAGAGTGGGCACAAATTTCAAGGAGATAATCTAGGCACGCATTCCCAATACACTGGCACAAATTTCAAGGAGTTTGTCAGCAGTTAAATTGACTGCAATTAATGTTGGTCCCTACAATATGGAGTGATTCTGTATAGCTAAGTGGGCAGCACAGAATTTGAGACGGGCAGCTCGATTTTGAAGTTTAATTTAAGTTTGAACATTGGCATGCATTGCCAGGCAAAGGGCACAAATACCAAGGCCATCCGTACAGCTGCATAAGGAGAGATTTTGTAGAGTTAAGGAAGAAATCTGGCACGAAATTCAAGGCAGTTTTGGTGACTGTCCTGCGAGAAATTGTTGTACATTTTGGGTTGAGATAGAGTTGGTTCATTTCTACTGATCGTATTACTACTGTACATTTTTTTTAAGAAAAGAAAAAAAAATCTCCTCTCTCACACAGGTTTTTCCCTAGTTGGGGTTTTGCCTAGGCAATTTGCCAAAATCTAGGAGTCTGCAAATTTCATGGTGTGAAAGTCATTAAGTTTCTGCCTTTACTATTTGTACAATTCTCGTAGTGTTTCCTGTATGTTTTGTTTATGAGAAAAACAACTCATTAGCAGCAAACATATTCAATGAGTTGGGGCATTAAACAATGAGAAAAATGACATGAAACTCGGTTGGGGATTTGCACAAAAAACTTACAAGGTATCAGAGCTAGGTTGGGAAGAGAAGGGCAGAATTATTGGCTGTGATTTTCAGACTTCAAAGGGAGACTTTCTTTTGTTCAGTGAGCAGATTTTTGAAATTAAATTTTTCAGTGAGATGGCTACAGAGTTGAGTTTGGAGGATAGGTTGGACGGGGCAGCCGAAATTCAATCCGTGGAAAGCCATGATTATACTTATACTAGAGGATAATGAGTTGTGGGATGACGTAATAAATAACACTCAAGCAAAACCAGTGCAAGTCCCTGCTTCTACTGATGGAGTAGCATTGGCAGCCTTTAACAAGAAGGATATCAAGGCGAGAAGAATTATCCTTGATGTTGTAAAGGACCATGTAATCCCACACATCACAGGTAAACTGTTCACTTGCTTCGAATTTGTATGTGGACACATCTT
Organism: Pseudotsuga menziesii; assembly: GCA_001517045.1. Lineage (NCBI taxonomy): Eukaryota > Viridiplantae > Streptophyta > Pinopsida > Pinales > Pinaceae > Pseudotsuga > Pseudotsuga menziesii. The sequence continues at coordinate 338,831 of LPNX010810752.1, read as the reverse complement.
GGTGAGAAAACCTTAAGTGGTTGACATGTGCCCAAGTGGACATACTTGGTGGCTTCAAACCCCTGCAAGATTTTGCTTGGTGGACAAGCAATCTTAAGACAAACCTTTAATGCTTTTCCAACCCCTTTTGTGGATGTGAACAAGTTACCTTGAAGGAAGCCTTTGGAGGCTAGAGTGGGCATCTTTGGTTGCTTGTGGTTGATTTGGAGGGTTGAAGAACCCACTTTTGAGAGGGTCTTGAGGTGTTCTTGGGGACATTTCTTGGAGCATATTCTCTTGGAGGGGCCTTTGGAGGCCATGTGGCATCATCAACAACCATTGATCCTTTCTTAGGGGCCCCATGTATCTCATCATTGTACAAGTGGCATTGACCACCTTATTTTATTGTATTGGTTGCTTGAAGTTGGGATTTTGTTGTATTTTACTCCTCCCTAGGCTAGATCTTAGGAAAACATAAATATTTTAGAGTGTAAGGAAGTTGTAGCCTCTCCTACAAACAGAAAGGCACTTCCTCATTTCATTTTCATGGTTGGACTTTGTGAGTTCTCTCCCTTTTGGAGCTTCATTGATAAAACTTTCTCTTGTGCAATTTATGGTGTCAAGGGTTCTTTCTATGTGGTGAAAAGTGTTGTCGATTCTTGAAACTTCTTCTTCTCGGTTCTATTATTGTGCTTAAGGGTTAGTGCTGGAATGTTCAAGTCTTCTACAAACTTCTCATTATTGATGCAAAGAATAATTAGAAGGAGGGCGTCCTAGGCACATTCTCCTTTGGTGTTTTGGGTAAGTATTTTAGACCTTGTCTTGATATGCATTTTGGCTCCTTGGCAAGAGTTTTTAGGTATTTATCTTCTCCATAGATGACCTCGGGTGGCTAGGGACTTTCTCCCGTTGGAGCTCCCTCTTGTAGATCCTGAAGTCCATTGTTTAACCTCGAATGGGTGATGTAACTACAGTGTTTCATGCTGATTTTTCCTAAGCAGCATCTAGAGTCATTCTCTTGGAGAATGGAGGCACCTGGTCAATCGCTAGGAACTTGTATCGGTTCAGCACTGAGGGACTCAGTCTAGAGCTAAGTGGCCATTCTTTGAATGTAAGCACCTAGTCAGTTACAAAGATATTGAACCAGTCTAAGACTGGGGGACTCGGCCTAGAGCTGAGTGGCCATTCTTTGAATGGAGGCGCCTCGTCAATTACCAAGATATTGAACCAGTCTAGGACTGGGGGACTCACCCTAGAGCTGAGGGGCCATTCTTTGAAAGGAGGCACGTGGTCAGTTACCAGGAAGTTGAACAAGTTTAGGACTGGGGGACTACGCCTAGGGCTAAGGGCCATTTTCCGAAGAATTGGCGGCGCTTGGTCAGTTACCAAGAATTTGACATTGAGTCAATTGATGCAGCCTAGGGCTGAGGCACCTACTCAGTTACCAAGCTATCACTATAAGCCCTGGCATGTGCGGCACTCCTAACCTGATATATGGGTTGTGTGATCTTCTCCAGGGATTAGCTACCCTTGGTTAAGACACCTAGTACCTGATCTTGGTGGCATAAGGAGTTCAAGTTAAAAGCATTATTAATTCTCCCTATTTATGACGATGTACTTTGAGTGGGCATGAAGGACCCCTATGACCACTTGTCTTGACCACAAAACTTTTGAAGGACCTACTTTCCCTAAGCCTTAGTCCATGAAAAAGACTAAGAGGCTAAAAGTCAAAATACAAAAAGACTCTTGTACCACAAGAAGTAAAAATAAAAATACAAGAAGACCTTTAGTACCACTAAAAGTCAAAACAAGGATGAACATGAAAAAGAATAAAACCCTGATATTATATTCCTATTTGTAATGGACCACTTCAAGTGATTGAAAGGCTATAAATAAAATTTACTTGCAATTCATTTTGACACACTTCATCTTTATCACATGAGCTACTTCATTGAAGACTTTCGCTAGTTTTGCAAGTAAGAGAATACCTCTGGTTTTGATTTATGCCCTAGCATGGTGGCTTTACTAGCTAGGGCATCCTTCTACTCTCCATACTCCTCACGCCCAACGCAAGAAGTAGAAGAGCAGGTCTAGAGCAGCCCTCCCTCAACTCGGGCTGCCCTAAATTAACCACATAAAGATCTCGATCAGACACAGAAATCACAGGCAGCATCTCCCTCCTCACAGGCAGCAATACATTCACCTCGTGCAACTTGTTTCTCTCGGATCTCGGGCAGTATGTTTCTCTCGGGCAACCCTAATCTCGGCCAGCCCTAATCCCAGGTAGCCCTAATCTTAGCCAGCCACAGAGCATCTCGAGCAGCCACAGAGCATCTCGAGCAAAAGTAGAGGAAACTCAATCAACTCAAAGAAGTTTGGGCAGAGAGAAAAGAAGAACTCGAGCAGCTGCAGATAGATTCTAGCAACCTCAAACTGAGCTCGAGCAACAACAGAAGAGTTTCAGGCAGTTTGGGCAACAAACAAAGAAGTTCGGGTAGCAGAGTTAGAGGCTCGGGCAGCAGGAACAGACTTCGGGCAACAGAGAGAAAATCAAGGCGAAAAACCCTAGTCTGCATTTTTTTGTAAAATTTGTCATTGTGGCAAATTTTAGTCAATTTCTATGGTTTAATAATTTTTTAAGGGCATTCATCTCAGAATTTTGAGATCCTTCTTATTGCTACTACAAACTCAGTCATCTCATTTACAAGATGAATTACTAATGCTTTTGGGGTTTTTGTCCTTTAAAGGTTCCCCTATGAAAACATCTGGTGTTCATTGTGTTAATGCTTGATTATCTACTGCACTTGTCTTACTGTTTTATCTATCTTACAGTCTGCAAAATTAAAGAATATATGCACATGCTAAATTTCAACATGGCATCAAAGCTTTGCATGTGAAGATTCTACTAAGAGAGCAGATTGTTGTAATCTTCCTAGACCTTTAGACATTTTGCAGACTTAGATAACCGACTTGTGAAACAGAGATGGCCACCAACACTTTCAGACCGGAAGAGTGGCTTGAGGGTTCAGCAAACTACAACTCTTGGAAAGCTAGGCTCATGGCCACCCCAGAGGAAAATGGTTTGGATGGCCTAGTTTTCAATGACATAGAAGAACCTACAACTAATGCTACTAGAATTGCCTTCAAGAAGAAGCAAGCAAAGGCAAGAAGGATCATCTATGACTCGGTCAAGGAAACCTTGATGCCCACCATCACACCATTGAAGACCACCAAAGAATGCTTTGACACCTTGACGAATCTATATGAAAAGAAGGCACCTAGCCAAAAGAGAGTTCTGAAGAAAAGGCTTTGTACACTGAAGATGAACAAGGATGAAGGAATTGCACCCTTCTTTACAAAAATTGAATAGGTACGAGATTAACTTACTGCGATTGGTATATTTGTGGATGATGATGATCTTGTACAGGACTATATTCAATGGTCTTCCCAATTCTTGGGAAACTTTTCTAGCAGCTGTAAGTGGACATGAAACTCAGCCAAACTTTAATAGACTTTGGCATGTTTGCTTGGAAGAAGGAAGAGTTCAAAGCAAAGCAACTAGTGCAAAAGAAGGGAACCTTGCTCTTACAGTTAAGACAAGGAAGTTCAAGAAGCCCTTCACTCAGAAAAGGAAGGGAAAGAAACCACAACGTAAACACTCTGATGCTCCAAGTTTAAAATGCTTTAATTGTCATAAGATTGGGCATTTTGCCAGGGATTGCAGGCAACCCAAGAGAAAGTTCAAAAGAAGGTTTCAAGCTTCTCCTGTAGAAGAAGAAGAACCCAAGAAGAAGAAGAATACCAAGGCTACAAAAGAAGATGAACCTAGAAGGGAATATTACCTGATCTTTGCTCTTTTTGGATCGATCACTGACAGTGTTAACTCTTGGTGAGTAGCTAGTGGTGCTTCCAAACATATGATAGGTTACCGCGAAGCACTCACCAACTATAGAAAGAAGAAGTTAACTACTCAAGTAGAACTTCGGGAGGACGTCACTTATAAGATTGAAGGAGTTGGCTCAACTTATATGTCCCCAGTTTGAAGAAAAAACTCCTCTCCATTGTTGGCTTAGAAGACAAGGGTTACAGGGTCCTCTTCATAGACAAGAAGGTCCTACTATGGGCAAAGAATGAGAAGCTAAGCTCAGTTGTACCTATTTGAGTTCAAGAGGGAAGTGTTTACAAAGCTTCCGGAAATTCCACCCAAGCCTTGGATCACAACACAGTTGATCCATGTGAGTTGTGGCATCGAAGGTTTGGACACCTTCACTATACAACTCTTTCATGCCTTCAAAAGATGGTTACAGGTATGCCAGAGATTTCTCCTAAACATGACGGTGTTTGCAAGGGTTGTGCTCTAGGTAAGAACACTAAGAAATCCTTCTCTATAAGCAAAAATAGATCTAAAGGAATATTGGATTTGATTCACTCTAACATTTGTGGGCCTATGTCTTCACCCTCCTTGAGTGGATGCTTGTATTATGTCTTGTTCATAAATGATCACTCTTGAAAGTCCCGGATCTACTTTCTCAAAGTCAAGAGTGTAACTTTTGACAAGCTCGAAGAGTTAAAGGATCTGATTGAAAACTAGACAGGAAGACACATCTATATCCTAAGGTCAGATAACGAAGGAGAATATGAGTCTAATATGTTCGATGATTTTTGCCGAGACGCAAGAATCAAGAGGGAGCTGACATAATGGGGTTGCAGAAAGGAAGAATATAAGGATTTGTGAAGCTAATAAACCTACGCTGACTGACCTTGATCTTCCTTTATCTTTGTGGGCTGAAGCTACATGTACTGCTGTGCACATTCAAAACAAAATCTTTCGTGCCACCTTGGGGGAAAAGACTCTAAAGAAGTCTTTACCAGCATGAAACCTACAGTTGACCACATGAGGATTTTTGGCACTCCAGTATATATTCATGTACCAAAAGAAAAGAGGGATAAGCTAAAGTCTTCCAGAAAGAAAGGTATATTTGTCGGTTACAGTGAAAGCTCAAAAGCTTATCACATCTATGTCCCTGGATAACGGTACATTGAAGTCAAACAAAAGAGATTCCAAAATATGTCGAAGGATCCCCCTCTGAGATCCCAGATTTAGAAGTTTAGAGGGAGGAAAAAGAAGATGTTGAGCTTGAAATCACAGATGTGGCTGAAGAACGAGAAAGTCCAGCTAAAGAACTACTTGAGGTTCCTCCTTCCAAAAGGACACCTGCCTGTGACCGCAAAACTATGCAAGAAGCTGAGAAGCATAAAGCTCCTCCCTAAACTATCAGAGAAAGCATAAGGCCACAAAAGTACTCGAGCCTTATGAGCAAGATCATAAATGCAAAACCTTCCAAATACAAAAAGGCAGCAAGCCAACAGGTGTGGAATGATGCGATGATTGAAGAGTACAGTTCAATCATGCCAAATGATGTGTGGAAAGTTGTTCCCAGCCCGACAAGAAAGTCAGTGGTAACATCGAGATGGCTCTACAAAATCAAGCACGCTGCTGATGGCAGCATTGGGAAGTACAAGGCCAGATTTGTAGCTCATGACTTTACTCAAAAGGAAGGCATAGACAACGATGAGACTTTTGCCCCTGTCGCCAGACATACAACTATCAGAACCATCATCTCTCTAGTTGCTGTGTTCGGATGGAAACTCCATCAAATGGATGTAAAAACAACCTTCCTTAATGGCAAAATTGATGAGGAAGTTTACATTGAACAACCAAAAGGCTTTGTGACTCATGGGGACAAGTCCCGTGTGTGTAAAATAAAGAAAGCCTTGTATGGGCTCAAACAGGCTCCAAGAGTCTGGTATGCGAGGATTGATGGCTATCTTCACAGCTTGGAATTCTCCAAAAGTACTGTTGACTCCAATCTGTACTTTAAGGTTGTCCATAACCATATCTTCATCCTAGTCTTGTATGTGGATGACTTGTTCCTTACTGGAGAGGAACAGATGATAGCCTAGTGTAAGAGGGAGCTCACCTCTAAATTTGAAATGAAGGATCTTGGTTTGATGCACTATTTTCTTTGCTTGGAGGTCTGGCAAAATCCAGGCGAGATCTTCCTAACACAAGGAAAGTATGTTGTTGATATCTTACAGAGATTTGGGATGCAAGACTGCAAGTCCATGAGTGTGCCTATGACAACGAACTTGAAGAAGATACGTCACTCGGCCACCAATTCACAGGATGTGGACTCTTCACTGTATCGACAGTTCAATTGATCCTTGATGTATCTCATACACACGAGACCAGATATCTGTTACACAGTAAATGCACTGAATCAATTCATATCCGATCTGAAGCATGTACATTGGGTAGGTGCTAAACATGTACTTAGATATGTGGGTGGTACTATCACTTATGGGCTCAGGTATACTTCCAGCAGTGGAGTAATGTTAGTCGGATATGCCAACTCCGATTGGGCTGGCAATGTAGTAGACCGAAACAGTACTTTAGGTTACTGTTTTGGTATGGGATCAACAATGATCTCTTGGTCTAGCAAGAAGCAGGGTTCTATAGCTCAAAGTATAGTTGAAGCTGAGTATATTGTTGCTAGTGATGCTTGCAAGGAAGCAGTTTGACTAAGGAAACTTCTCTCTGACATGTTCGGTGGAAAGCTTGACTCAACGATTATCCATTGTAATAATCAGAGTCGCATTAAGCTTTCAGAAAAACCGGTGGTTCATGAAAGATTGAAACACATTGAAATTAAGTACCATTTATGTTGATGTATTTGTAACTTCGGAATGTATTCATCTATGTATCTTATGTCTTGTAACCCGATGTTTATTCTGGGGTGTATCTATTATGTAATTGAGTCATGTTGTCATGCCCCGATGTTCCGATCGAGAGGATCTATTATGTAAACGAGTCATGTCAAGTCATAGTGGGTAACCCTCCGATTGTCTAAGGGTTAAAGTCCACGCAGTTCCAGGGCACTAGGGTTATTAGACTCTCCTAGTAGAGGTTGGCCCTAGTAGGGTTTTAGTCATGCCGGGATTAGTATAAATAGAGAACATGAGTCTCTATTTATCACAACAACTCACACACACTCAAGTGTAGCGCATAGTTGAGGAAGGAGAAGACACTGGGGCTAGACAAGAAGAAGATCACTGCTGTCGAGATATCACTTACTGTTTTGGGCTTTTCTATTTTGGTGTTGAGTCTATCTCTGAGGAAGTTGCGGGGTTTTCTCCTTTATGGTTTCCCCGAGGAAAAACACTGTGTTCATTGTCTCTTGTGTTTGATTGTTGTGCTTGTTATTCTCTCAGTTAAAGATCCTAATAATGCTAGATTAATGCTGAAAAACTAACATGGTATCAGAGCTAACCTGAGAAGAAGACACTGTGCAGCTGCGGGAACTAGGGCTTCCTAGTTTGTGGGGATCTTCCTCCACAGATTTTCAGCAAAAGTAGGGTGGAATAACTCTCCTCCTTAGGGCGCATCTTTCTGTCGAAGCAGAATCCAATTCTGAGGTTTTTCAGTTTTGGACCTATCACTACTGCCAGAAATTAGGCCTTTTCACAAAAGAGGAATTTTTCAGTGAGCCCAGGCCTGGATTGATCTCCTCCCCAAAATCGAAATTAGGGACAAATTTCAAAGCATTTGGGTAGACAAAACTCCGGAAAAGCAAAACCCTAATTTGCTCCTAATCCAGTACTGCTCAATTTCACAGCTCAAGTTTCAGATCCGACATCTTGAACCTGGTAAGATCTAAAATCTTTTGTATTTCCATTTGAGATTCTCAATTAAGATGTCTCATCATACCAAGCTTGATGAAAAGCTTGAAGAAGCTGATAACTTTCGAGCCTGGAAGTATAAGATCTCCCTGGTCCTGGAAGAAAATGAGTTAGACTCCTACATCCACGAGGAGGTTCCAGTTCCAGAGGGAGATGAGGCAAAAGCTTTACATAAGAAGAAGATGGTTATGGCAAAGAGGATCATTGTTGATTCTATCAAGGATCACATTATCCCACAGGTGTCCTCTCTCAAGACACCCAAAGCTATGTTTGATGCCCTAACCAAATTGTTTGAAGGGAAGAACATAAACCGGAAGATGACTCTGAGAAATCAATTGAAGAATGTGAAAATCCAGAATGCAGAGACCATCCAGTCTTACTTCACAAGGGTTTCTCAGATCAAGGAACAATTGGAAGCAGTAGATGAAGAAGTGGAGAATGCAGAAATTGTGATGACCACCTTGAATGGTCTCCCTAGGACATGGGACTCTTTCATTCAAGGGATCTGTGCTAGAAAGAAGTTAGTCAAGTTCAGCAGACTGTGGGAAGAATGTTCTCAAGAATAAGCTCGGATAGCAACTCGAGAAGAGAAGATGGGA
>LPNX010810752.1:306828-330032 GCA_001517045.1 Pseudotsuga menziesii | reverse complement strand
CATATCAGCATTAGATGCAAAAGGAATGAGGGTTGCATTCATAGATGGTCAAGTCATCATGTGGCCAAAAGGAAAGACTATTGATGATGCAATAGTGATTAATGAACAAGAAGGAGGTTTATATAAATTAAAGAGCCATCCAAAACAAGCCTTGGTCCATGACACAGTAGAGCCAATTGAACTTTGGCATAGAAGGCTTGCACATGTGCATTACAGAGCACTACCTCTTGCAAGCAAAGCTGTCGAAGGTCTTCCAGAAATGCAAGCAAAACATGATGGGGTCTGCAAAGGATGTGCAAAAGGAAAGAACACAAAGAAGACATTTCCAAGTATTGAAAGCAAAAGCAAAAGGAATCTTGGAAATCATCCACTCCGATGTATGCGGTCCTATGTCATCAAACTCACTAAGCGGGTATGCATATTTTGTTTCTTTTATTGATGATTTTTCTAGGAAGACATGGGTTTACTTCATGAAGAATAAAGACGAAGTATTCAGCAAATTCAAGGAATTCAAAGCCTTGATCGAGAACCATACTGAAAAGAAGATCAAGACCTTTCGATCAGATAATGGCGGAGAATTCACTTCAAATGAATTCAAAGAGCTATGTAAAGAATCAGGGATTAAGAAAGAGTTGTCCACTCCTTACAATCCTCAACGGAATGGGATTGCAAAACGGAAGAACAGAACTATCATGGAAGCTGCTAAAGCAATGCTTCATGATCAAGATCTTCCTATGCATCTTTGGGCGGAAGCTGCTAGAACAACGGTGTATGTACAGAACCGTACTCCACATAGAGTACTTGAGAATAAGACTCCTCAAGAAGTCTTCTCCGGCAAGAAACCAGAAGTCAGCCATCTCAGAATATTCGGTTGTCCTGTATACATACACATTCCAAAAGAGAAGAGAACAAAATTAGATCCTTCAGGAAAAAAGGGTATATTTGTGGGATACTCTGAAAGCTCGAAGGCTTACAGAATCTATTTCCCAGGATACAAGAAGATTGACATCAGCAGGGATGTGACATTTGATGAAGACACAGCTTACAACAAATCCAAAAAGAGACCTGCTGAAGAACCTGAAGAAGCAGAAGCACCCAGAATTCATGACACAACCATGAACGAAGAAATTCAAGAAGAAGATCAAGAATTCGAAGAACCACAAAGACCTGTAGATCCACCTCTGGAGAAGAATCCTCACAAGAGGAAACCTACTTGGGTACGAGAACTTATCCAAGGTGCGGAAAGATATGGGGCTCCAGAAGAGAATCACAGAGAAAGAAAGAGAACCAGATCTTGTTCCGAGTATGTAGCTTTACTATGTGATTTCTTTGATAAAGAACCTTCCAGTTATGAAAAAGCAGCAGAACGGAAAGAATGGAAGGATGCTATGATCGAAGAGTATCAGTCGATCATGAAGAATGATGTTTGGGATGTTGTCCCAAGATCAAAAGAGAAGTCAGTTGTAACTTCCAAATGGATCTACAAGATCAAGCATGCTGCAAACGGTAGCATTGAAAAATATAAGGCAAGATTTGTGGCTCGAGGTTTCTCTCAAAAAGAAGGAATAGATTATGAAGAAACCTTTGCACTTGTAGCCAGATACACTTCCATTAGATCAGTACTTACACTGGCTGCAGTGATGAAATGGAAGATACACCAGATGGATGTCAAGACTGCTTTTATGAATGGTGTAGTGGAAGAGGAAGTGTATGTGGAGCAGCCACTCGGTTTTGAGACACATGACAGGGAGTCTCATGTGTGCAGATTGAAGAAAGCCCTGTACGGTTTGAAACAGGCACCCAGGACCTGGTACGACATAATTGACAGACAGCTTTCTATCCAGTTTGGGCTTTACCAAGAGTAAAGCAGATTCCAACCTTTACTACAAGGTTGAGGATGGCAACCCAGTGATGCCTCTACTATATGTAGATGATCTATTTGTAACAGGTACGGATGGGTTGATTGCTGATACGAAGAGAAAGCTTGCTGCTGAGTTCGAGATGAAGGACTTGGGTATGATGCACTACTTTCTAGGTATGGAGGTGTGGCAGAGCTCAGAAGGAATCTTCCTTGGACAAGGGAAGTATGCAGTAGAGATCCTAAAGAGATTTGGGATGATGGACTGTAAGACTATGGCCACACCTATGGCACCGAACCTGAAGCTATTGAGTGATGCTTCATCAGAGTCGGTTGATGCCATGATGTATCGTCAGATGATTGGGTCCTTGATGTACCTGACAAACACGAGACCAGACATTTGCTTTGCTGTGAGCACCTTGAGCCAGTTCTTGACAGATCTGAGAAATGTTCACTTGATTGTTGCAAAGCATATTCTGAGGTACCTAAGGGGTACAGTTGATTATGGGATCAAGTACGATGCAAATCAAAAGATTAACCTGGAGGGTTATGTTGATTCAAATTAGGCAAGCAGTGCCATTGATAGGAAGAGCACTTCAGGATGTTGCTTCAGTATGGGATCAGGTGTGATCTCTTGGTTTAGCAGGAAGCAATCCTGTGTGGCAATGAGTACAGCTGAAGCAGAGTATGTCGCAGCTGGTTCAGCTAGTTGTGAGGCAGTATAGCTGCGGAAGCTACTGTCTGATATATTTGATCTCCAATTGGATGCTACTTGTATACACTGTGACAACCAGAGTTGCGTGAAGTTGTCAGAGAATCCAGTGTTCCATGACAAATTGAAGCATATTGAGATCAAATATCACTATATCAGGGATATGGTGCAGAAGGGAGCAGTGAAGCTCCAGTATGTTGTGACGGAGGAACAGATAGCTGATGTATTGACGAAGCCATTGGCTAAGCTAAAGTTCGAGTACTTCAGGGAGAAGCATGGTGTTCTCCAAATCGAGGTTTCCTCCAAGAAAAAGTGATGAGACCCATAGCCATTCTGACATGGTGAGAGGATTGGTTCCTTCCATGGTCAGATGTAAGGGTTGAGCCATTCTGTCATGGTGAGAGGATTGGTTCCTTCCATGTCAGATATGAGTGCTGGCCATTCTGTCGAGTAGGACAGATGTAAGGGCAACTGCCATTCTAGGAATGGAGGCACCCGGTCAGTTACCAGGTAGCTCAGTCTGGGACTGGGGGCCATTCTGATGCGATGGTAGGATTAGTTCCTCCATGATCAGATGTGAGTGCATGCCCTTTCTGATGCGGTGCTTCGTGCATGGTCAGATTGTAAGTGTTGTGCCTTTCTGACAGGATGAGGTCGGATGTGAGTGCTGGGCCTTTCTGACAGGATGAGGTCAGATGTGAGTGCTGGGCGTGCCTTTCTAATAAGATGAGGTCAGATGTAAGAGCTGGGCGAGCCATTCTGACTTAAGTGTCAGATATAAGCGCTGATGAAGACCTACATGAAGGGTAGGCCTACAAGATTGACTCTGTAGAACTTCCTGTGACGAGAAGAATCGAGATAGCACCATTATGAGATAGCATATGATGATGATCCAGATCAAGTGATCCAGATGAGATGATCCAGACTTGATGACGATCCAGATCAAGTGACGATCCAGTTGTTATGATGATCCAGATGAGATGATCCAGACTTGATGATGATCCAGATCGAGTGATGATCCAGCAGTGATGAACCAGTAGTCATGATGATGCAGATCCCATGATAAAGAAGAAGAAGATGACTGAAGACGAAGAAGACGAAAAAGACTTGAAGAAAAAGATGACTTGAAGACTCAAAGACGAAGAAGACTTGAAGACTAAGAAGACTTGAAGATAACGAGATGATCCAGTTGATGCAGAGAAGAAGACCAGTGCTGAAAATTGTGTCGAAAGAATATCTTCCTAGTTAAGAGGGAGTGTTGATGTATTTGTAACTTTGGAATGTATTCATCTATGTATCTTATGTCTTGTAACCCGATGTTTATTCCGGGATGTATCTATTATGTAATTGAGTCATGTTGTCATGCCCCGATGTTCTGATCGGGAGGATCTATTATGTAAACAAGTCATGTCAAGTCATAGTGGGTAACCCTCCGATTGTCTAAGGGTTAAAGTCCCCGCAGTTCCGAGGCACTAAGGTTATTAGACTCTCCTAGTAGAGGTCGGCCCTAGTAGGGTTTTAGTCATGCCGGGATTAGTATAAATAAAGAACAGGAGTTTCTATTTATCACAACAACTCACACACACTCAAGTGTAGAGCATACTTGAGGAAGGAGAACACACTGGGGCTAGACAAGAAAAAGATTACTGTTGTCGAGATATCACTTACTGTTTTGGGCTTTTCTATTTTGGTGCTGATTCTATCTCTGAGGAAGTTGCGGGGTTTTCTCCTTTATGGTTACCCCGAGGAAAAACACTATGTTCATTGTCTCTTGTGTTTGATTGTTGTGCTTGTTATTCTCTCAGTTAAAGATCCTAATAATGCTAGATTAATGCTAAAAAACTAACAATTTCATCAGAGGCCTAGTACAAAGAGGCACTCTGAAGTTGCAATACATCCATACAGATGAACAGATTGCAGATATATTGACCAAGCCTCTGACAACAACGAAGTTTGTGTACTTTGGTCACAAGCTTGGCATGGCAGAGAATACCTCTCTCGCTGCGAGGGAGCATTGATTTTTCCTAAGCAACATGAAAAGCCAATTCTTTGAATGGAGACACCTGGTCAGTTACCAGGAAGTTGAACCAAACTAGGACTAGGGGACTTGGCCTAGGGCTGAGATCCATTCTCCGGGAGAAGGGAGGCACTTGGTCAGTTACCAAGTATTTGACATCAAGTCTATTGATGCAACCTAGAGCTGAGGCACCTGGTCAATTACCATGCTATCACAATAAGCCCAATAAGTATGGGTTGTGCGATCTTCTCCAAGTGTTATCACTCAAGGAAACTCCTCTAGGTTATAGCTTGAGGATGCCTAGTAACTTAAATGTTTTTATGGTTTTCTAAGTGGATCAAGTCAGGTGGCCTACAGGACCTCACACTCTCAAGACATGCATGAAACTCAATCAAGGATAAGGCTTCTAACTACCACTTTTCAGAGGTTTGATAATATGTTGCAGAGATGGAGAACTTATCATGCTGGCAGATTCATACACATAAAACAGATATATATAAATGGCTAATCATAACAAGGAAAGTACTTATAATTAAAATCATCAATATGCCAATAGGATGACAGCTATCAGACATCAATTAACCTGAATAACACATTCAAGCATAAGCACAGAATAGACAGAAAATGGAAGCTGAACATATGATAGCAAAAGAGTTTATATTAGGTCATGAGCAATATGAGAAGCTTGACAATAGTAATGGTCTATAGGTCCCCGAAGTCAAACACTTTCAATAACATAAGTCAGGCTTTATAGCCTTTACAAAAATATTCAGATCCTGAAAAATTGAATTCGATTTACTAAAAATAGACAAAATAATTGTTTTTGCATAATTAGGTCAAAAAACCCTAATTTAACTATTAGTCTATCTAACTGTAGAACTCGTTCACTGTTTTAACCTTCTGATAACTAAAGTGAATACTGGGAATAACTACCACTGGTTCTCTACTGGATAAGTCACTATTTTACTTAGACAGTTTAGTGTTGGTGACCCTTTCTTCTTTTATGTCACTGCAAAACTGAAGCATACCTCCCCTGATGTTTTCTTCAGCGCCCTTCATCTTTATACTTCGTCCTTGAGCTATTCATGTTTGCCCAAAACTGGTCCTTCGTGCCAAAATTCGATCCTGTGCCTCTTTCTGCTTTCGATGGTTAAGAGGCCAAAATATCAAAACTGTTAGCTGCGGAAAGGGTTGCTTTCGGTGGCTAATGAACTGCCTCAGCGTCTGGCTAAGCCACCAAAAGCCATGTTCTTCAAAAATTCTTAAGCCACCTCCAAAATTATTCTTTCAAGTTTGTTTGCTTATCATTTTATTCAGCAGGCTCTATGTTAGGAAGGTTAGCAGCAGCCTAGCTTGATTCTGGAGGCTAAAGGCTTACTGCAGCTTCAGCTAGGGTTTCCAATGTGAGGTGAGTGTTAGGGTTTGGCTTGGCATCCTTCATCTACAGCCTCTGAACCCTAATCATTCTATATAGCCTTGTGTTGTACTTCAAGTATCTTTTGTTCAATCTTTTTAGAAAGATATACCTTTCTCTCATCTCTTGGTAAGAGTTGTGCAGCAGCTTATTCCTCCTGGTCAATGTAGCATTGTTTTTCTTTCTCTCTCTTTCTAAAATTTCCATTTCATACACTTGCCTCAGCAACTGATTTATCTTTTGTGTCTTGGGCTTACTAAAAGAAGCCTTCTCTGCTGGTTCATCTTGCTCTTTTGGTGTAGGTGATGGGAGTTCTTCAATCTCTGCTACAACTTGCACTGCTAAGTCAGTACCTTCCTCTCTTTACTCTTCTGAATCTGAGTAGGGCAGGTTCAAAATGTTCCCACTATGTGTTGTGACCTCCTAGCCTTTTTCAATGAAATCCAGGTTTCTTTTGACCTGCTTGGATTTAGAAGAGGAAGGAGGTTGTTCTGTTGTTGTTGGGGATATAGCCCTTCTCTTCCTTTTCCCACTCCTTGGGGTGCTAGATTTTTTTGAAGGAGACTTACCCCTTTTCTTCTGGCTGTAAGCCTGTTTCAAAGCCATTCCAAAACAAGAAATATGCCTATGCCATATTTCTCCTCTTCAGCAATTCTTGAATCAAGAGTTGGATAAGACCATGATGAGACAATCTTCCAACAATCTTGGTTGGCTGAGCCTTCACCTGGTGTGCCATTTTTGTCAGGCTCCTGTGTAAGTAGAAGGGTAAATTTAGTGGCTTTTTCCAGTGAAGTGGTTCATCAATTTAAAATGGTAAATCATGGCCCTGTTGTATCTCCCTTCACAAGTTATGTAGACCACAATGGCCTTCAGTAATTTGCTGCCACCTCTCTTCTAGCCAGGAGGATGGGACACTTTTCTTCCACACCACCCCTCTATGTTCAAGCTTCAGATAAGATCTGAATTCTACATCCTTTGTAATGGTGGTTTTAAACCACTTCTCCCCGGTGCTAGGGAGTTCAGTCACTTCAGCAATTAGGGTTTCATCTATCAAAAATTCTTCCTTACCTATGATTGCCTTGGAGCCATCGAAAGAGAGAGCAAATGCCTCAGCCACCTGCTGGTGTGAACCTTGAATTTTCTCACAAAACTTATAGCAACCAGCATCCTTGAAGAACTGGCAGACTTCTGGATGTGCCTCCAGGTAGCTGATGTCTCCCAACTCTTGCCTGAGAGTAGGCCTTCCCTTCTTCATTTGTTGAATGTACTCCTGGGTACCTGCAAAAATCAATTCAAGTTCTGTGGAAGAGTGCTCTTAGTAGGCCGACTCTCAGAGATGGTTTCTGGTGGTGAGAATTCCTATAATCGAAGGCGGAGTGTACTGGAGGATTGGGCACTGATTATGAGGGTTTTTTAACTGCATGAGTGATGCTTAGGTGAGAGGACGATGGCTTTGGTTGATATTTTCGAGACCCCTTGCCTAGCAATCATGTTTAAAGCAACCTGGATACCCAGTGGAGATCTTCTGCAATTCTTTGGACAAATGGAGGGAAGAGTAGGGTTTCCAATCACATCGGTCCTCATCAGCTCAACAACGACCTCCTCAATAATTTACTTGCGCCTTGATGCAGTCTCCTGTCTTTTCGGTGGTTTATCATGCCCTCTGATGATCGTCGTTGTGCTAACGAGCCTTGATTTGATAGGTTTTTAACCGTTCTTCTTTTAACCTTTTTGACGGTTAAGGGTCCCCAGGAAATTGTCTGCTAGCCGCCGAAAACAAGGCTTTCGGTGGCTAATGAAATGCTGACCTATTCGCCTAAGCCACCGAAACCAATTTCCAAATGGCATTGTAAAACTTGGCTTTCGACGGATTGTGGTCTCTCCGGATATCTCCTTTTAACCGCCGAAAGACAGGCCTTTCGATGGCTAATGAACCATCAAAGCCTAAGCCACCGAAACCGATTTTTCCCCAAAGCCTTTTACCTGCTTTCGGTGGTTAACGCCTTCCTTCAATTGTTCGCTAAGTTGCCGAAACCAACACTTTTCGGTGGCTCATGAGCTGTTTGAAAGTCTCGCCTAAGCCACCAAAAGTGCTTTTACCAAATAATTGACCGGGCCAGCTTTCGGTGGTTAACCCTGATCCTGCATTAAAGTGTTAACTGCCGAAACAAAGCTTTTCGGTGGCTAATGAGCTGTTAAAAACCCCGCCTAAGCCACCGAAAGCTAAAACTTCCTGTTTTCTCAAATATAGCAAAACCAGAGACCCTCAATTTGTTAGCCATCTTTAAATCTTTCATAACATGACTCGAATTCTTCATCCTATCAAAATAAATTTATTTTGGGAGATAACACCAGGGATTAGCTACCCTTGGTTGAGACACCTAGTACCCGATCTTGGTGGCACAAGGAGATCATGTTAAAAGCATTAGTAATTCTCCCTATTTATGATGATGTACTTTGAGTGGGCATGAAGGACCCTTATGACCACTTGCCTTGACCACAGAACTTTTGAAGGACCTACTTGTCGTAAACCTTGGTCCACAAAAAAGACTAAGAGGCTAAAAGTCAAAATACAAAAAGACTCTTGTACCACAAGAAGTAAAACTAAAAATACAAGGTCTTTAGTACCACTAAAAGTCAAAGTCAGATGGATGAACATGAAAAAGAATAAAACCCTAATATTATATTCCTATTTGTAAGGGACCACTTCAAGTGATTGAAAGGCTATAAATAAAGTTTTACTTGCAATTCATTTTGACACACTTCATTTTCATCACATGAGATGCTCCATTGAAGACTTTCGTTGGTTTTGCAAGTAAGAGAATATCTCTGGTTTTCTTTCATGCCCTAGCATGGTGGATTTACTAGCTAGGGCACCCTTCTACTCTCCATACTCCTCACAGCCAGCAAGACCAGCAGAAGAGCAAGTCTAGAGCAGCACTCCCTCAACTCGGGCTGCCCTAAACTAACCACAGAAAGATCTTAGTCAGACACAGAAATCCCAACCAGCATCTCCCTCCTCACAGGAACCCTTACAGTCACCTCATGCAACCTGTTTCTCTTGAATCTCGAGCAGTTTGTTTCTCTCGGGCAACCCTAATCTCGGGAAACCACAGAACATCTTGGGCAGCAGCAGAGGAAACTCGGTCAGCTCAGAGAAGTATGGGCAGAGAGAAAAGAAGAACTCGAGCAACTACAGATAGATCTGGGCAACCTCAAACTGAGCTCGACAGCAACACAAGAGTTTCAGGCAATTTGGGAAGCAAACAAAGAAGTTCGGGTAGCAGAATTAGAGGCTCAAGCAACAAGAATAGACTTTAGGCAGCAAAGAGAAAATCTGGGCAGAAAACACTAATTTGCATTTTTTGCGAAATTTGTCTTTGTGACAAATTTTGGTCAATTTCTAGGGTTTAACAATTTTTGAAGAAAATTCATCTCAAAATTCTGAGATCCTTCTTATTGCCGCTACAAACTCGGTCATCTCATTTAAGGGATGAATTACTAATGCGTCGTGTGTTTTTGTCCTTTAAAGGTTTACCTGTAAAAACATCTAGTGTTCATTGTGTTGATGCTTGATTATGTACTGCACTTGTCTTATTGTTTTATCTATCTTACAGTCTGAGTGGTTTAAGCATCCAACTCAGCTAATCCACCTCAGGCTAATCCTGAAACAGTCGCGGTCAATCCCTTTTCTCATTTTGTGGGATATATGGTTGACATCCAATGGCTTATTATTTGAAGAAAGACAGGTCCACATCTTCCAGGTTACTACTCAGTGTATCTCCATATCCCACAATTTTTATTTCCATGTCTTGCAAATGCACTTTTCTCCCGGTATTATGCAGGGTTCTTTCATCACACTTCCAAATTTCATCTAATTTCATAAGGTCATTTTCAGAATGCTAGAATCTGTTCTGCGGCATGCATTCCAGGTGAAGTGGGTAAGGGCCTCACACCATGTGTGGTCCATTGGCAAACTGTGTGAATCCACATATTTCAGTAACATAGGCAAACTTGCTCTATGGCTATCAC
Source organism: Pseudotsuga menziesii (assembly GCA_001517045.1). NCBI lineage: Eukaryota > Viridiplantae > Streptophyta > Pinopsida > Pinales > Pinaceae > Pseudotsuga > Pseudotsuga menziesii. The sequence continues at coordinate 319,999 of LPNX010810752.1, read as the reverse complement.
CATCCAAATGACAGGAGTTTGAGCATGTTTTCAAGGATATTTTGGAGAGAAATTTTTATTCAATCTGAAATTGTCGAAAAGAAACTATAGAGGGATTTTTTCTAGAAAGCTGGTTCTTGAGATCTAAGACTCTGGTCTGTGGCATTCCAGGTGAAGAAGGTAAGGTCATAGATCCCTTAGGTTTCTAATTTGGGGATTGGGGACAACGAATTAGAAATGCACTAATAATCTAATCTGATACCCTGTAATATGGAGTCCATTGTGCTCTGTTATGTCCTACGTCCAATCCTGCACGTAATTCTCTTCATGAGTAGCTGTAGATCACAGCGCTGAGAATAATTGTGGGCAGAAGATCATGAAATCATCACAGTGAAGGCCACCTGCTAAGCAGCCGCTAAGAACACCCTGCAACAAATCAATTGATAGATCACATTCTATTTGCATAGCTTCCAATACTTTTAGGATACATATGTATGCATCATAGATAATTAGGTCAACCTACCTGTTCGGCTTTGTTCATCCCCTCTGCCAAAAGATCTTCAATTATAGCTTGCCATATCCTTTGTCCTCTCAAATAGAGTTTGCTACACTGGAATGCTGCTCATGCTGATAATTAGGTACGAAAGTTTCAACTAATATCAAATTGCAAGATCTTCTTAGCCGGGTGTTCAATCCAACCTCTACCTCCTCCACATTAGCAATGAATGAGTGGTTTGCATTCACTGCAAATGTGGAGGAGGTAGAGGTTGGATTGAACACCCAGCTAAAAAGATCTTGCAATTTGATATTAGTTGAAACTTTCATACCTAATTATCAATATGAGCTGCATTCCAGGGTAGCAAACTCTATTTGAGAGGACAAAGGATATGGCAAGCTATAATTGAAGATCTTTTGGCACAGGGGATGAACAAAGCCGAACAGGTAGGGGTTTGCATTCACTGCAAATGTGGAGGAGGTAGAGGTTGGATTGAACACCCAGCTAAAAAGATCTTGCAATTTGATATTAGTTGAAACTTTCGTACCTAATTATCAATATGAGCTGCATTCCAGGGTAGCAAACTCTATTTGAGAGGACAAAGGATATGGCAAGCTATAATTGAAGATCTTTTGGCACAGGGGATGAACAAAGCCGAACAGGTAGGTTGACCTAATTATCTATGATGCATACATATGTATCCTAGAAGTATTGGAAGCTATGAAAATAGAATGTGATCTATCAATTGATTTGTCGTTGGCTGTTCTTAGCGGTTGCTCAGCAGGTGGCCTTCACTGTGATGATTTTCGTGATCTTCTGCCCACAATTATTCTCAGCGCTGTGATCTACAGCTACTCATGAAGACAACTACGTGCGGGATTGGATGCAGGACAGAGCAGAGCACAGTGAACTCCATATTACAGGTATCAGATTAGATTATTAGTGCATTTCTAATTCGTTGTCCCCAATCCCCAGATTAGAAACCTAAGGGATCTATGACCTTATCTTCTTCACTTGGAATGCCACAGACCAGATTCTTAGATCTCAAGAACCAGCTTTCTAGAAATAAAACCCTCTATAGTTTCTTTCCGGCAATTTCAGATTGAATAAAAATTTCTCTCCAAAATATCCTTGAAAACATGCTCAAACTCCTGTCATTTGGATGGTGATAGCCATAGAGAAAGTCTGCCTATGTTACTGAAATATGTGGATTCACACAATTTGCCAATGGACCACACATGGTGCGAGGCCCTTACCCTCTTAACCTGGAATGCATGCCGCAGAACAGATTCTAGCATTCTGAAAATTATCTTATGAAATTAGATAAAATTTGGAAGTGTGATGAAAGAACCCTGCATAATGCCGAGAGAAAAGTGCATTTGCAAGACATGGAAATAAAAATTGTTGGGATATGGAGATACACTGAGTAGTAACCTGGAATATGGGGACTTGTCTTTCTTCAAATAATAAGCCATTGGATGTCAACCATATATCCCACAAAATGAGAAAAGGGATTGACCCCGACTGTTTCAGGATTAGCTGAGTTGGATTCTTAAACCACTCTTATTGTTTTATCTATCTATCTAGGCTTAAACCACCTCAGGCAACCTGTTTCTCTTGAATCTCGGGCAGTTTGTTTCTCTCGAGCAGCCCTAATCTCAAGCATACACAGAACATCTCGCGCAGCAGCAGAGGAAACTCGGTCGGCTCAGAGAAGTTTGGGCAGAGAGAAAAGAAGAGCTCGGGAGCTCGCACAGCTGCAGATAGATCCGGGCAGCCTCAAACTAAGCTCAGGCAGCATCAAAAGAGTTTCGGGCACTTTGGGTAGCAAACAAAGAAGTTCGAACAACAGAGTTAGAGGATCGGACAGCAGGAACAAACTTCGGGCAATGGAGAGTAAATCTAGGTAGAAAACCCTAATCTGCATTTTTGGGAAATTTGCCTGTGGCAAATTTTGGTCAACTTCTAGGGTTTGACAATTTTTTAAGAACATTCATCTTAGAATTTTGAGATCCTTCTTGGGGTTTTTGTCCTTTAAAGGTTTTCCTGTGAAAACATCCGATGTTCATTGTGTTGATGCGTGATTATCTATTGCATTTGTCTTATTGTTTTATCTATCTTACAGTCTACAAACTTAAAGAATATATGCACATTCTAAATTTCAACATCCCAACCCCTAATCTTTGAAGAAAATAGACCAATTCTTGAAGGACCATTTTTCTTGGCCTCACTTGCCATTGATTCACTTGGACTCCATTGCCCTAGTTAGTTATTGGCACTAATCTTCTGGTCTTTCCACAACCTATTCAAAAAGCCCTATAAACTACAACCTTGATTTGTGTTGATGTATTTGTTACTTCAGAATGTATTCACTTGTATATCTTATATTGTATTTCATTGTACCCTGATGTTCCTATCGGAAGAATCATTAATATAATAAAGTCATGTAAAGTCATAGAGGTTAACCCTCTGTTGTAAGTCGGGGTAATAGCCCCCACAATTGAGTTGAGGTTAACCCTCTATTGTAAGTTGAGGCAATAGTCCCCGCAGTTGAGGGGTATTAGGGTTATTAGACTCTCCTAGTGAGGTCGGCCCTCGTAAGTAATTGTCAAGTGGAAAACTAGTATAAATAGAGAGTGAGCCTCTCTATTTGAAACACACACTCACTCAATTGTAGCGCATGAGTGAGAGAAGAGGAGCTCGCTCAAGTGAGAGAGAAAACAGATGTCGGAGATCATCTTTGTGTTTTTGGGTTTTACTTTTTCCATCTCTGAGGAAGTTGCGGGGTTTTCTCATTTATGGTTTCCCCGAGGAAAACTCTCTGTGTCTTTTGTCTCTTGTGATTATTTTTGTGCATGTTATTCTCTCAGATAAGATCCTAAGATCATATTGCTTAAATGATAAAAATCTAACATGGTATCAGAACCAACCTGAGAAGAAGACACTGTGCAGCTACAGAAGCTAGGGATTTTTACTTTTTGGGTCTCTGTTCACAAATCATCAGCAGAAGGAGGCTTGGCTAACTCTCCATTGAAGGGCGCATCTTTTTGTCGAAGCAAAATTTGATTCCGGGCATTTTCAGTTTTTGACTTGTCATTGCTGCGAAAAATTAGGGCTTTTCACAGAAGAGGAATTTTTGAGTGAGTCGAGCATAGGATTGCTCTCCTCCTCAAAATCAAAATTTAGAGACCAAGATCGAAATTTCTAGTTGGGTAAAACTTGGGGAAAGTCAAGCTATATCTCGAGCTTGGAGAAGGCTCAGGAGCCAAAACTTTACAGGCTGAAGATAAACCTTGTGTAAAAGTTTCAGCCTCAGATTCACTATACTCTGAGAGATATGATTCCTCCAAATCAGGGTTCCAGCCTATCCCAGGATTCATCCCTAAACAAGACACCTTGGGAGAATTGCTATATCTCGTGCTATGAAGGTCCAAATGAAATTTCACAAGATGTTCCAGATAGGGCACGGACTGTACTTTTTGAGGTAAAATTTTCAGACCCCGAAGGTGAAACAGTGACACGTGGCAGTCTATACAAGTTCGCTATGCTAAACAGTCCTGAAATAAGTCATCTTGGGAAAACACTCACAAGTCTCAATTGGTGAAACCAATTTTGATCAAACCCACGGGGTTGGAAAGAGGACAAACAAGGCTACCTCAGGGAGAAGTTTCAAACACAGATGAGTAGTACTTTCGGATATATTGCAGAAACAATATAAGGAAATTCTGTAGAAGAAATTGACGAAAACTAGGGCATCAAATATTTTCCAATTCTGATCACAGTTTTGGGAAAATGAGGATGTTGCTCAACCCGCCTTGAGGAGGCTCATATTTCTATCAAATCATATCTGAAAGATTCCAAGTTTTGAAAATTAGGGGTTCTCTGACAAACCCTGAATCAGCCAGATCCAGAACCAGGACGGACACCTAAAATCAGTAAGATCTAATATTTTGCTATTAACATTTGAGGTTCTCATTTCAAAATGAATAATCACACCACCTTGATGACAAGCTTGGTGAAGCTGACAACTTCCAAGCACGGAAGTATAGGATCTCACTGGTTCTTGAAGAAAATGAATTGGACACCTACATAAGTGGAGAGGTTCCAATTCCAGAGGGAGAATGAGGCTAAATCCTTACATAAGAAGAACTTGGTCAAGACCAAGAGGATCGCCTTATACCACAAGTGTCTTCCCTAAAGACACCTAAAGAGATGTTTGATTCCTTGACCAAGCTATTTGAAGGGTAGAATATAAATCGGAATAAGTATAGGAACTCCGTGATCCTTAAAGAAATTGACTTAGATCAGTATTTCAGTAAAGAAGTTATAAGAGCCAGAGGGAGATGAGGCTAAGGCTAGAGCCAAGAGAATCATTGCAGATTCTACTCAAGATCATCTCATCCCTCATGTGTCATCCCTGAAGACATCAAAAGGAAGCATTCAATGCTATGACGAAGCAATTGAAAAAGAATAAGATACTGTTATAACCACCTTGAATGGCCTCCCAGGATCATGGGATTCATTCATTCAAGGAATGTGTGCCAGAAGGAAGTGATTACCTTCAACAGTCTCTGGAAAGAGTGCACACAAGAAGAAGCTCGACTCATAATAAGAGAAGAAAAGATGGGAACAACTAAAGATCAAGCGTTGACAATTCAAAGAAGATCCCTCAAGCGATGAGGAATATAAAGAACTCAATTCTTGAAGAACCTCTTATCCATCTTAGCATTTGGATAAGAAATGATGTTGTTATGAATGAAGAAGATGATGAAGCTGAAAGGAAGTCTGCCCACAAAAAAAATAAAGATAAGTGTTCAATTGTCATTTCATAATACTGTTTGGTTATATTTAATTAATGTGTTATGCATGATAGAATGTTTGCATTAATGACAGTATACTACTAATATGCATGTGATGGGTAAGCAGCCCATGGTGCTATACAACTCTCCATTGCTACTTATCTAGAATGAAACCTCTTTGTTGACATATTGGATTAGTGCACAATCTCAATGATGTCATGGTAGAGATGGAAGGCATCTAGAAAGTTTCTGTAAGATATGGATGAATGTTGTATTAGCTATAAAATAGTTGCATGATTATATCTTTATGCATAAAGAATTTGCCACTATGAATATGTCTTATGAAATGTTTCTAACCATACAACTAGTGCATTTGACTCGTAGGAAAGATAGCGTAGAATCACCTACAAGAAAAGAAGGATGAGGCTTGTTCCAAAGAACAAGTGATGACAGTTCAAGATTCACTCTAAAAATCCAAGATGAAGAATAATATGAAGATACTTTCAAACAAAGAAGAGGTCTCAGACACAATGCAATTATGTGACACTGTTGAGCGACATCATTGATGCAGAACCTTCCAGCTATGAAGAAATAGCCAAGAAGAAAGGGAAGGAGTGCACCAGTTCAAGAAGAATGATGTCCAGGATGCGGTATCGAGACCTGAAGGGAAGTCTGTAGTATCTTCCATATGGATCTACAAGATCTAGCATGTAGTAGATGGAAACATCGTGGGATACAAGGCAAGATTCGTAGCACGAGGCTTCTCACAGAAATAAGGCATAGACTACGAAGAGACATTTGCAGCCACTAGGAGTTGAGACACATGACAAGTAGATTCATGTGTGCAAATTAAAGAAGGCCTTGAACGAACTAAGAAGGAACCCATGGGATAACACATACATGAGGATCTTGAAGATCACCTAGAGTGATGAAGATCTTAACCTTTGCTACAAGGTTGAAAATGAAAGCCTATAGAGGATGACAAGCTCACAGATGGGTGCGAGAAGAACTTTTGAAAAGGTTCAAGATAGAGGATCTTAGTATCTAGTGACCGTAGATGGATACATAAAATATTAGTAGCAGAGGAAGCTACTTGTCACTCCAGTACAGAATGTTTCAATACATAGAGTACGAAAGGCAAAGGGAGAATGATGCTTCGCTTCAGAGGGAGTAACTGCAGAAGATTCTGAGGTCAAACATGGTACAATAGGATGGACAGATTACTGATGGCTCCAGGATTTATAGAGAGTAAAGTGAATTCCAACCTTTGCCTCAAGGTTGAAGGTGGAAGACCAATGATGCTCCTATTATATGTCGATGAGTTGTTCCTGACAAGTAAAGCGGAACAACTCATTAAAGATGCAAGAAGGAGACTTGCTGCCGAGTTCGAGATGAAAGACTTGGGTATGATGCACTACTTTCTAGGCATGGAAATGTGGCAAAATGCGGATGGAATCTCCCTGGGACAAGGGAAGTATGCAGTGGATATCCTGAAGAGGTTCGGGAAGATGGACTACAAGGCCATGACCACACCTATGGCATCGAACATGAAGCTATTGAGTGATGCTTCGCCAGAGTCGGTTGATGCCACGATGTATCGTCAAATGATTAGATCCTTGATGTACCTGACGAATATGAGACCAAATATTTGCTTTGTTGTGAACACATTGAGCTAGTTCCTGACAAATTCGAGACATGTTCACCTGATGGTTGCAAAGCATGCAGTGAGGTAGCTAAAGGGTGCAGTTGATTATGGGCTCAAGTCTGAGGCAAATCAGAAGATTAACCTGGAGGGTTATGTGGATTCGGATTGGGAAGGCAGTGCCATTGTTAGGAAGAGCACTTCGGGGTGCTGCTTCAATATGGAATCAAATAGGAGCAATGAAGCTCCAGTATGTGGTCTAGATGTGGTCTAGATCGAGATCTCTCGAACGAGGGAGTTCTAGCATAACCGATGAGACAGGTTGTCTGAGCATAAAATCCTGGCGAAGCTCGTAGGTTGCTCAAACGTAAACAGTCCTGTAGGTTGTCCTCGGATGTAATCAGTCCTGGCCAAGCTCGCAGGTTATCCTTGGACGTAATCAACCCTGATGTAATCCTATGCTAGAAATGGCCAGAGTGAAGTTTGAGTACTTCAAGGAGAAGTTTGGTGTTCTCCAGATTGAGGTTCCCTCCAAGGGGAAGTGATGAGTTCGTGAGCCTTTCCAACATGGTGGCAGGCTGGGCCTCCCATGGTCGGATGTAAGTGTTGGAGCCTTTCTGACATGGTGGCAGGCTGGGCTCCCATGGTCAGATGTAAGTGCTAGGCCTTTTCGACATGGTGACAGGCTGGGACTCCCATGGTCGGATGTAAGTGTTGAGCCTTTCTAACATGATTGCAAGCTAGGTCTCCCATGGTCAAATGTAAGCGCTGAGCCTTTTTGACATGGTGGCAAGCTGAGCCTCCCATGGTCAGATGTAAATGCAGAGCCTTTCTGACATGGTGGCAAACTAGGCCTCCCATGGTCAGATGTAAGCATTGAGCCTTTCTGACATGGTGGCAGGTTGGGCCTCCTATGGTCAAGATGTAACCGCTGGGTCTTTCTGACATGGTGGCAGGCTGGGCCTCCCATGGTCAGATATAAGTGCTGAAAATGAAGACCTACATGGAGGTTAGGCCTACAACCAACATGAAAAAGGGCTAGCTCTATAGAACTTCCTATGACAGGTAGAATTGAGAGATAGCACCATTTGTTCAAGATAGCGAGAGCAGTGATGATGATGATGATACAGCTTGATAATGATCCAACTTTGATGATGACCCTGTAATGAAGACTTGTGCTGATGAACAGTGTCAAAAGCATACCTTCCTAGTTAAGAGGGAGTGTTTATGTGTTTGTAACTTTCGAATGTATTGAATTGCATATCTTATATTGTATTTCATTGTACGCCGATGTTCCTATCGGGAGAATCATTAATATAATAGTCATGTAAAGTCATAGAGATTAACCCTCTGTTGTAAGTTGGGGCAATTGTCCCCACAATTGAGTTGAGATTAACCCTCCGTTGTAAGTCGAGGCAATAGTCCCCACAATTGAGGGGTATTAGGGTTATTAGACTCTACTAGTGAGGCCGGCCCTAGTAAGTAATTGTCATGTGGAAAACTAGTATAAATAGAGAGTGAGCCTCTCTATGTGAAACACACACTCACTCAACTGTGTTAAAAATCAGACCTCTGTTCACTTACAGATTTCGTCAAACACTTCATAAACCTTCGATATCAGGCCTCAACAGTAAACCACAATCAAGCACATTAATTAACCATTCAATGGAACTATCCTGTAGGCTGATATACTGTTTATAAAGCACATTTAGCAGCGGAAAAACATGAATAACAGCAGACTGTAATACACATTTAAAACACAGTATTTTGGTCAAATAGACCCTGGAAAAACCCCCTCAACCCCTGGGGGAAAACCAGCATGCAGGAGAAAATTTTATTGAGCTTAAAGAGAAAAATATCAGACATCAATTTACAGTCAAAATATAACTTATCTTGACCAACACAAATAACCCAACCGGCTGCCTAAATTTCTGTGCATGAACTGTCTCGATTTCTGTGCTATTTTCTTCTCAAAAATTGCCGAAATCACAGTCTATATCAGTCCTCGATTTTCTGTGCCAGAATGCCCTCGATTTTTGTGCCAAAACATTCACAAAATCGTACTGTACAGACTGCATTAAATGCAGCCGTACGGCCCTCGAAAACTGTGCCCAAAACTCAGCCTGTACCTTGGGAAACGTGCCAGATTTCTTCCTCGAAATCTGTGCCTGAAATTTTCTAGAAAAACATGCCCAAACTGTCCTGGAAAACCGTGCTGAAACCGTACTGTACGGCTGCAATAAATGAGGCCATACTTCACCTCGATTTCAGTGCACAATAAATGATGGCCGTACCTTCACCTTGAAACTCGAGCCAACAGTTAATGATCTTGGTTTTCGTGCCACTGAAAAACACTCTCAGCTCAGTCTGGGAATTCGTGCCCTTGCTCTCCCTTCAGCTTTCTCCTGCAAAAAAAAATGTGCTTCTCACACTTCTCACCAAGCTCCTCTCTTGGAAATCGAGCCACTCAAGAATTCTCTCTTGAATGTATGCCAAAATGAAATCTCATGTACTTTATTTACCCTATTAGGGTTATTCTCATGACTTTTCACCTTCTACGGTCGAGATTAGATCTTGGCCAAGAGATCTATGGCTGAGATCTAATCTTTCACTCACTTAAATCTCCTAAGTGAACTTTACAGGAAATTTTTCTTTTTGAAAAGTCACATCACCCTAAATATTAAAAAGTACACTTTATGACTTAAAGTCACTTTAAAAACATATTAAAGTGAAACTCACTTTTAAAACATAAAGTCACATCAAAAAGGTACTTTAATAAAAAACACATTTACTAAAGTCACTTTTCGAATATAAATGAGACTCCATACTTAATCACCCTTGCACCTAGGCACCTGATGCAGGAGTGCCACCGAGCTATCAAAAACTAACAAACTGTAGCGCATGAGTGAGAGAAGAGGAGCTCGCTCAAGTGAGAGAAAGAACATCTGTTGAAGATCATCTTTGTGTTTTTTGGTTTTACTTTTGCCATTGATGCTCATTCTATCTCTGAGGAAGTTGCGGGGTTTTCTCCTTTATGGTTTCCCCGAGGAAAACTCTTTGTGTCTCTTGTCTCTTGTGATTATTGTTGTGCATGTTATTCTCTCATATAAGATCCTAAAATCATATTGCTTAAATGATAAAAATCTAACAATTTGCTAAAGCTATCTCTTCCAAATCACCTTGTGCCCTCATTGTTATAGCCTAGCAATCCTATCTAAGGACCTTCCCTCGAGTTGGAGAAGAGCCGACCTGAAGTGATAGAAGTAGTTAACACAATGACAGTAGGTAACCATTAGAGGAAATTTGGGGTCTAAAATGGGCCTTACAAGAAAACGAACCAACAATAAATTCTTGTGAGATGGAATTCAAGAACCAATAGAATTTCATAGATTTGTTATAAAATAAACTACTTTTTGTTCGTATTTTCAACATATCTCCCTATGTTTTTACTGAAAACTCGAGCAAGAGGACTCGTTTCATGCGGACACTACATACTTTCGACGAACCCTGCTACCCCAAAAACAAGAAATACCTGAAAAAAACATATTTCTTGTTTTTCGGGTAGCGAGGTCCGTTAAAGGTATGCAATGTGGGTCCTTGTTGGATGCGGAATTTAAATCATCATCACGTTTTTCAGATTTTTTTGTTTTTGGAGTAGCGAGGCCCGTCAAAAGTATGCAGTGTGTGTACTCGTTGGATGCTGAATTGAATTCTGCATCCAACGAGTTCTCCTGCTCGGAATTTGAGTAAAACACAGGGAGATATGTTGAAAATACGAACAAACAAGTAGTTTTTTTCTTTCTTCCTCCAAAATTAATAAATATTATTTTATTATTTTAACTATTATTTTAATAATTTCCTTAGGATGCCCATTTTAGACCTCAAATTTCCTCTAATGACCTCTCAGGTTACCGTGAACTAGTAACTATCTTTGGGGCTTTGACTACAGGTGCCAGTTTGCATGGTAACATGTTTTGGCATCGTTGTCGAGGAGAAAGCTCTTTTCTTGGAATTTGAAGTTTGAAGCTTCGCGACATGTTGTGGGAGGTTACAACTATAGATTTCTCTTCTCACATGGCAACTCCATGAAGGGACAAAGCCCTTGTCCTTACAAATTTGAAGATTTGTTGTTTGTACAGTGAAGCAAGCAACATTTGAAGGCATTTCAGGATCATCTAATGACTCCACCATTTTCATTATGGATTGAGGAATGATTTCATTCATTTTCGAGTTTGAAGACTAGAAAGTCATATGGAGTTTCTTGAGAGTCAATCGTTGCTCGGTTGTTTTGATCCAATGGATTTCTTAGGGATCCCAAGATATCCAAAACAATTTGATTATCATGAATGGAAAGAGTCCATCCCAAAATTTTGTGAAAATGAGGATACAATTGCAGTGCGTATTATGTTATTCAGGGGATTTCTTACAGTATTGGATGTGGGGAACGAGGATGTTAAAATGAAGTTGTCCATAATGTCTCTTGATTCATCTAAAAACAAAAATGTGAAATATTGGTATGATGAGCTTCCTAATAAAGGGATACCTTCAATTGTGCATTTAGTCAAGGCATTTGGAAAGAATTGGGATCTTGATCTTGATTAAAAAACTTATGCAATGATTGCATATATGCAAGAAAAACATGTCTAAGAGGAAACCCTTGAGGACGCAAATTTCATGCTAGAAGACAATGTTGAAGACCAAGCCCTTGATGAAAATCTTGAAAAGGCCCATGGTGAAGATAATCAGGTCAAGCAAGATAAACATGTCCAAGAAGAAACCCTTCAGGATTTCCATCCGCAAATTGTGGAATATCAACAAGAAGATAAAGAAGCTCTTGTTGAAGAGCCATTGCCTACTAAAGAGGATATTGAAGATGTGGTTGATAAAGGTATGGTTGATACTTCTCCTTGTTCTCCTCATGGTGATGAGGGTTTGGTGATCCTTCCTCTCTCCTTAGCTATTAATGATATGAATCTTTCGAAGATGATAGGTTTGAAGATCTCTTTGCTATTGAGGATGGTTGCCATGGATATCATGAGATGCATTTTTCTCATGATGATCATCGTATGGATGTGGAATATTGAAAGTAGGTTGGAGAGCCCATATATGACTCTTCTAATGAGGGAAATGTAAATTTTGAATACCTTGGAAACCTACTTTTGATGAGATCCCTCATGACTTGGTTCAACCATGTTTGCTCACCATTGGCGATGATTTAGGGTTGCATATGAAGGGTTTTATTGCAAATTTTGAACAACCAGGTTCAACCTCTGCTAGGGTGGATCCCAACCAACATCTTCATTCATTTTTTCCATAGCTTAATACAAGTTTTGGAAACAAGACATTGGTTTTATTGCAAGGTTAGAGTAGCAAACTTTGCCCTCTTCTAGGGCAAATTTGAGGCCTCTTTTCAAGCCATGTCTTTCAGGTTTTCTTGTTGGTTTTAATGGTGATTTGGGGCAAAAAACATAGATTGAAGAGCAGGTTCATCTTAACAATAGTTTGCACTTGAGCCCTAATTCACACTTTAAGACACAGGAAAGTCACAACCTGCTATTTGTGTCCTTGAGGGCAAGTGAGAGCTGGGGACCACTATCACCACAGTCCACAACTCCTCCGTTTAGGCAAGATCCCAACAGAGCCAAGGGACCACTATCACCACAGTCCACAACTCCTCCGTTTAGGCAAGATCCCAACAGAGCCAAGGGGGGTAGTCCCTACGGAAAGACTAAGTTCCAGTTTTATTAGTTAATTACAGATTAACTAAAGGGATCTTTTATTAAGATTTGTGAGGCTAAGCTTTTATACTATCTAAGGAATGACAAGCAGCATGCAAATGCAAAGATTTCCTTTTAATGACAAGCAGACCTTGAGATAAATAAAGACCAATGCCTATTACAAATGGAGTCTAAAATTATAACTTTACAGATTTACAACTGAAACTGGAATGTAAGTTAATTAAGCCACAGTTTAGGTTGTCTAACAATGAGATGAATAAACAGACAAATGGTACAATTATAACAAAAATGAACCAAGATTATTAAGTAATGTACAACTGATCTAAACTTATCAGTATAAACAAAAGATAGCAGAAGAAAATGCTTTAATGTGAAACTTATTGAACCAACAGGAAATAAAAGAAAGAAAGACTTTAAGTTTGATTTACTTGAAACAGTTTAAACAAATGTTAAGCATTCACCACATGAACAATTTCAGAACTGAAAGTAAATGAACTTGAAAAGTGAAGTGAAGCTG